>JAKCPB010001756.1:0-63434 GCA_021442155.1 Cymbidium sinense | reverse complement strand
GTCTTATTTTTTTGTTTATGTTTAGTTTATTTTAGTTTATTTTATTTTATTTAGTTTAGGGTTTAGGTTTAGGTTTTATTTAATTTTGTTTAGGTTATTTTAATTTATGTTTATATTTATTTTATTTTGTTTATTTTAGGTTTAGGTTTTTTTTAGTTTAGGTTTAGGGTTTTATTTTTATTTATTTTAGTTTATTTTAGGTTTAGGTTTTTTATTTTATTTAGGTTTAGTTTTTTTCAATAACAAATTAAGATTCAATATTTCTTCTTTTTGATTTCATCAACCAAGTAGCACATTAAGTTTTCTAAGACACACGTGATGACATAGATAAAACATGTGCACACATAGAGCAAATAAAAAACCCTAGATAACTAGAATCGTCTCAACTGTAAAGATACAATTCCATAAGTAGCAGATTGGATCGACTGTTCTTTAATTTCTCCAGTTCCAATCAGAACTACCCCTGCCTCTTGAGTGGCATGATCCACCATCATATCCCCGATCTCTCCCTCCACCACAGCAACAGCTGTAACCTATGTCGCTTCTCCCACCTCCATAACCACCATTGCTCTGACCACCACCTCCATATCCACCAAGACCTCCGCATCCCCCAATCACCACTAATCGCCACCTGCTGGCTTAATGAGCCTCATGTTCAATTCAAATAATTTTGATGATAACAAACAAATGCTTGGATGTTCTAATGTATGTTTTATGTGTTTTAGATATATTAATTGCTAATTACATATCCAATACATCTCATAATATGTTTGAGTAAATTGTAAGAATAGAAGAATGAAAGATTGATCAAAATGGATAATGTGAAGCTCAAGATAACAATATTTTAAGTTATATGCATTTATAACTATCTTAAAATTATAAGAGTTCATTGACATGAATCAATTTGCTCATAACTTAACATATTATTATTTTTATTTTAAATAATGATAATGAGGTTAATTATATAAATCTATCTAATTAACATAATTATATGTTTCATACATGCATTTGAATTGTTAAAATAATAAATGATAATAAATTATGACTATTAAGATAGTTTATATATTTAATATAATTAAAATTTTTAATTAAATTCAATTATATGATCTAACATATGTATGATTATATATAAATTAAATCATAATATTTAAATGTCATATTTCAAAATTAACAAAAATATGAAATTTTTTTTCCAAAGTCATTTTATAATCAAGTTTATACTATTCATCTCAACATCTATTTTTTTCTTTAATTTGATGGTTACATGATATTTGGATCAAATTTGATTTTTCACATCAAAGTTTCTTCAATCATTTTTTTGTGAAAACTCTTATAGTTTTGTAGGATTTATTTCAACTTGTTGAAATTTTTATCTTCCTACAAATTTCTTTTGGTTTCTTGAAATATTTATTCATTAGACTTATTAGAAAGGTCATTTATTCTTAAATCTATCTTAGAAGTTTATTTAAAGCATTTTAAATTCATTTATTGTGCTGAAATTATTTTCATACTTGTTAGATATCTCTTTTTAATTAAAAGCTTACTAGCCTACTTAGATCTATCATATACTAATTTTATTTAAGTATTTTGTGATCATTTGCATTAATTGAAAGCATCATTTTGGTTAAAATAAAATAAATTATTCTTTGCTGAAATTTATTTTATTGTGCAAAATAATATTGTGAATTTATTTTGAAATCATTTTTATATTAGTCTACAAATTGTAATAACATAAACATCTTAGTAAGATCACTTTAAGATATTTATTTTATTATTTCTTATCAATATTAAGTGAGCATTTTATCTTGCCAAATTTTAAGTTGTAAAGTGATCATTTATAAGTTGTGAGATCACTTTTGAATTGGATAGCTTGGTATATTTGTGAGGGATATATTTTATCAAAATTTATTATTTTGTATTTTTCTTTCATGCTAAAATTTATATTGTGTTGTACTCACCTTTGTAGAGTACATATTATTGTAGGGGTTATAGCCCCATTATAGGAGAGTACTATTTGTAAGCTATTTGCATTTAGTGGATTCCTAGGGGTGGCTATGGACTAGGTTTGTGAACCATAAAAAATTGTGTGCCTATTGTCTCTCTTTTACTTTACTATACTTTATTTTTGTTTACATTAAGAATTGTATCTTGTCATTATAAAATCAAAATTAATTTTCTACTAAAACTTAAAATTTAAGATTTACAAAATTTTAATATCTCCAATTTTTACTATAGACTCACTGATCGAGCTAGGCTCTTTATTGGCTTAACATCCAAGATTTCCAAAAAGGGTTCACTACCAGGACAATCCACTCATAGACCTCCACTTTTAGATAGTACCATTTGATTAAAATAGAATTAGTACATTTTTAAGAGGTCAAGATGTAGGCATGTGGTATATGTTGACACATCAATATCATACACCCACAGTAGAAGTAAATGGCATTAAAGTAGAAAAACTTTTGAGGAATGGATTGTAGCTGAAAGAGAACTTGATGAATTAAATGCTATGGCTTGTAATATTTTACATTGTGCTTTATTACCTAATGCTTACATGAAAATTTCTATGTTAAGTACAACTAAAGAAATATGGGATAAACTCAATATAACTTATGAAGGAACTAGTGAAGTTAGAGATGCTCACATAAATAGACTTGTTCATGAATATGAGTTATTTCATATGTCTCCTTCTCAATCTATTTCTGATATGTATACTAGATTCATGAAAATAATTAACACATTGCATTCTTTTGAAAACATCTAAGAATCAAGACTTAGTCTATAAGATTCTTAGATGTCTTCCAAAAGAATGGGAAGCTAAAGTAACAACTATTAGTGAAGCTAAGGATTTATCTACTTATCCACTTGATCAGCTTTTGGGTTCTTTGATAGCACATGAATAGGTTATTGCTCAAAGGGATAAGATGGATAACTCAACAAAAGGGAGAAGGAGAAAGGAAAAGCCATTACATTACAAGTTGATGATAGTGATGAACATAACACCTTAAGCTCGATGGTGATAGTGATGAGGTGGTCATTCTATCCAAAAGGCTTGGGAACTTGCTAAGGAAGAAGAATCAAAGGTATAAAAATTTAAAAACTATAAATTTCAAACTAAGAAATTTCTCAGGTGAAGGGATCATTTGCTACCATTGTAAAAAGCCTAGACACATAAGAGGTGATTGTCCAAAACTTGCTGAATCAAAGAAGAAAGAGATTGATGTGGATAGAAGAAAAATATGAAGGAGAAAAGTACAAGAAGAAGAAGAAGGCTTTATGGGCCAACCTAAATTCAAATGAATCAAGTACTTGCTCATCCGATGAAGAGGTCAACATATGTCTTATGGAAAATGGAGAATCTGACTTAGATTCTCAAGAGGTATGTAATGATATATCTTATGATGAATTAGATAACACTTTTAATAATTTAGTTATTTAATATAAAAAAATTAAAAAAATACAAAACCATAGAAAAATAACATAAAAATTTAGATATGCATTTTTGTGATTTAAAAAATGTATGTGATAATTTAAAAGTAAAATATTTTTCCTTGTATGTAAACTTGAAAGAGAGAATATCTTATTAAAAGCAAGATTAGAATTATGTTTGAAATCACAAGTTCATTATAATGCTTCATCAAGTAAAACATTTAATAAAAATTATTTGCATCATACACATCCCACTCATATATCTTATAATTATTGTGCTAAGCCATATGCAAACACTAATGTTTGTTGCAACTATTATGATAGAAAAGGGCATATTTCATTTGATTGCTATGCACGTAAATTAGAAAACACTAAGCAATCATCTTATGTATCGGTACCAAAAGGTACAAGCACTACACAAACCACACATGCAAGATATCTTGCAATTTAGAATGTGGACCCAAACATGTTTGGGTTCCAAAGTTAACATGTGATTTTCTTTTGTAGGAATGCCTTCAAAGCAAAATCAAAGAAGGCATGTGGTACTTGGACGTGGATGTTCAAGACATATGAGGAGATAAAGATAAATTCACAACTTTAGAATCAAGTGATGGAGGATTTGTTACATATGGAGATAATGCAAAAGGAAAGATCATTGGCATTGGTTATATTTGTAAGAATTCTATCACTTTTGATAAAGTTTTTCTAGTAGAAGGATTAAAACATAATTTAATTTCTATTAGTCAATTATGTGATAAAGGTTTGAATGTAGTATTTCATGCATCATATTGTATTATAAAAAATATTGAAAATGTTTTGTTAGTAGGACAAAGACATAAAAATATTTATGTCATTGATTTAGATAGCTTTCATTATGTGAATTTGAATTTTCTTTATTTTAAAAGCACTCATGATGATATATGGTTATGGCATAGGAGACTATGTCATATTAACATGCACACACTCAATAAAATTGCTAAACTTGATTTAGTAGTTGGATTGCCTAAATTAAATTTTCATTCAAACTATGTTTGTGATGCATGTATTCATGGTAAGCATTCTAGAAGCTCATTTACAAGTAAAAATATTTCTACTTCTAGACCTCTAGAATTATTGCACATGGATTTATTTGGTCCAATTAGCACCACTAGCTTAGGTGGAAAAATTATGGTTTTGTGATTATTGATGATTTCTAGATATACTGGGTTTTGTTTGTAACTTGCAAGGATGTTTTTGTTGAGTTTAGAAAGTTTTCTAAATATATTCAAAGAGACAAAGCCTTTTGATTAATAGGGTTCAAACCGATCATGGTGGCAAATTTGAAAATAAATTATTTGAAGATTATTGTGATGAACATGGGATTAGACATAATTGTTTTGCACTTAGAACTCCCCAAACAAATGGAGTAGTAGAGAGAAAAAGTAGAATATTAATTGAATTAAGTAGATCTATGCTTGATGAGTATAAATTGCAAAAAATATTTTTTGGGCAGAAGTAATAAATATTGCATGTTATGTGATGAATAGGATCTATTTTAGACCAATTTTGAAGAAGACACCCTATGAATTATTTTTTGGAAAGAACCCTAAGATTAAACACTTTCATGTATTTGGATGTAAATGTTTTATTTTGAATAATGGAAAAGAGCATTTAGGTAAGTTTGATTACAAATCGATGATGGTATTTTCTTAGATACTCTCTTCTAGTAGAGCTTATAGAGTTTTCAAAAAGAAAAATAGTTTTTTATTTATTTATTTTAGAGTTTTAATAGGTTTAGGGTTTAGGGTTTAAGGTTTAGGGTTTGGGGTTTAGGGTTTAGGGTTTAGGGTTTAGCCTTTTGGTATTTAGGGTTTGGGATTTAGGGTTTAGGATTTTGGGTTTAGGTTTTAGGGTTAAGGTTTAGGGTTTAGGGTTTAGGTTTATTTAGGGTTTAGGGCCTAGGGTTTTTTTTTAAGAGAACAAATTGATTCAACATTTATTTGATTTCATCCAAGTAACCCACCAAGTTTTCTAAGACAAAAGTGATGACATGGATCAAAAATGAGCATGCATATAGCAAAAAAACCCTAAATAATTAGAATCATCTCTAATGTAAAGACATAGTTCCATAAGTAGTAGATCGGATCAGCCATTCTTTAGTTTCTCCAGTTCCCATCAAAACCACCCCAACCTCTCAAGTAGAGAGATCCACCATCATATCCCCGATCTCTCCCTCCGCCACCATGGTTGCAACCTCGCTTCCTCCTCCTCCCATAACCACCACTACCACCACCACCTCCATCCACTAGCCTCCCTAGATCCCCCACCACCACTGCCACCACCACCGCCTTCCCCACCACCTAGATCTAGATTGAGGTTGGTTGATGGTGATGTTCCATGTTTTTGCCCATTCTTAGGTTTAGGTTTAGGTTTAGGTTTATTAGTTTTAAGGTTTAGGTTTTTTTTTTAATTTATTTTGTTACTTTAGGTTTAGTTTAGGATTTGGGGTTTAGGGTTTAGGGTTTAGAGTTAAGGTTTATGGTTTAGGGTTTAGGTTGTAGGTTTAGGGTTTATGGTTTAGGGTTTAGGGTTTAGGGTTTAGGGTTTAGGATTTAGGGTTTAAGGTTTTTTTAACTTAAGTAAACAGTAGGTTTAGGTTTATTTAGTATATTAAGTTTTTTATGTTAGTTTACTTTATTTTTTATTTATATTTAGGTTTACTTTTTATTTTTATTTAGTTTAGTTTATTTATTTTAGGTTTTTTATTTTAGTATATTTTTTAGGTTTAGGTTTATTTTTTAGTTGAGTTTTATTTTTATTTTATTTTAGGTTTATGTTTTATTTTATTTTAGGTTTATGTTTGATTTTTTTATTTTTTTTTAGGTTTAGGTTTTTTTTATTATAGGTTTATTTTAAGTTTTAATTTTTTAGTTTAGGTTTAGGTTTATTTTAGTTTATTTTATTTTATTTAGTTTATTTTAGGTTTTATTTAATTTAGTTTAGTTTATTTTAGTTTAGGTTTAGGTTTATTTTATTTTGTTTATTTTATATTTATTTTAGTTTTAGGTTTTAGTTTGGGGTTTAGATTTTATTTTTATTTATTTTAGTTTATTTTATTTAGTTCAAATTTTTATTTAGTTCTTTATTTATTTTAGGTTTATTTTATTTTATTTTAAGTTTAGTTTTATTTTATTTAGGTTTTTATCTAAAGTTTATTTTATTTTTTTAGTTTTTTAGGTTTTCATTTATTTTATTTATTTTTTTTACATTTTATTTTCTCTCATTTTAAGGTTTAGGTTTATTTACTTTATTTCATTTTATTATTTTATTTAGGTTTAGTTTAATTATCTTATTTATTTTATAGTTTAGGTTTAGGTTTATGTTTTAGAGGGGAGGGTAGAGAAGATTTAGGGTTTAGGGTTTGGGTTATGGTAGGTTTAGGGTAGGGTTAGATTTAGTGATATTTGGGTTTAGCCTGGGGTGGTTTAGATTTGGAGTTTAGGGTTTAGTCAGGGTAGGGTTAGGATAGTTTAGGGTATAGTTGGTTTAGTTGGGTATTATTTAGCCTTTAGGGTTGTGGTTTAGGGTGGTAGTAGTTTAGGGTTAGGGTTTTAGAGTTTAAGGTTTAGGGTTTAGGGTCAGGTGGTTAGAGTATTAGTGTTGGGATTTAAGTTTGGGTAAGGTTTTTAATTAAGTAAACCAGTATGTTTATTTTGTTTATTTAGTTTATTTTATATTTATTATAGTTTATTTTATTTTATATTTTAATTTACATTTATTTTTTATTTTATTTTGTTTAGTTTATTTTTATTTTAGTTTAAGTTTTAGTTTAAGTTTATGTTTATTTCTTAGTTTAGTTTTATTTTTATTTTATTTTTTTAGGTTTAGGTTTTATTTTTTTATTTTAGGTTTAGTGTAGGTTTTATTTTATTTTTTTAAGTTTAGGTTTTAGGCTTTTATTTTAAGTTTATTTTTAGGTATTATTTTTAGTTTAGGTTTATTTTAGTTTATTTTATTTTATTTTAGTTTAGGGTTTGTGCTTTAGGTTTTATTTATTTTAGTTTATTTTAGTTTAGGTTTAAGTTTTTTTTTTTTTTAGGTTTAGGTTTTTTTTTAGTAGGGTTTTGGTTTTATTTTTATTTATTTTAGGTGTTTTTATTTTATTTTAAGGTTTAGTATTTTATTTAATTTTATTTATTTTATTTTATTTTAGGTTTTTTATTTTACATTTAGTTTTATTTTATTTATTTTTTTATTTTAGGTTTATTTTCTTTATTAGTTTAGTTTAGGTTTTATTTAATTTATTTTTGTTTAGTTTTATTTTTATTTTATTTTATTTCTAAGTTTAGTTTAGGTTTAGCTTTTTAGTTTAAGTTTTTATTCTATTTTATTTATTTATTTAATTAAGGTTTAGGTTTTTTTATTTATTTTATTTTTACATTTTATTTAATTTAGGTTTGTGTTTTTAGGTTTTTAGGTTTTGGGTTTAGGTTTAGGGTTTAGGGTTGTATGTTTTAGGGTTTTTTTAGGGTTTGTTTTACGGTTAAGGATGATCAAATCAAATAAGATTATTTAAAGCAAACCAAAGATTCTTTATTAATTAAGTTTTGGATTTGATTTGATTTAAAGAGGAGAAGAGAAATCATCACTTACTATTTTAAACCCATTCCCACATTAGTTATTTGATTTAATTTAAGGAAATGTAATTAAGTTGATTTTATGGGTTAATTAAGTTGAACCCTTAATTAGATGAATTAATTACCCTTACCTATGTCACCTTAAAGTAATTAACTAAGTATGAGCCAACATGATATGCATGGAAAATAAACTTGTAATGATCCTAGGAAATAAAAGGGGCCTAATGCAATTGACTCATGATTAATAGTTAATTAGATTAAGGGACTTAATTAATTACTCTTATGGTTTTCCCACACATGTGGACTAACCATAATTTCATTAAACACTTTTAGTTTATAAAACACAAAGATCTACCCCTATGATTTAATTAATTAAGGTTTGATGTGAGTATGATTTCAATTTGATTAAGTGATTTAATTAATTAGTTAAATCTTAATTAATTTCATTTTAAAATGAAATGAACTTAGGAAAGGGGCCCAACCCTATTCCTTAGTTCACTTACTATTGAACAATGATTAATAAACTTAATTAACCAATTTGTTACTATTCATGGGATTAATTAATCATTAATTAACTTAAAAGAGTAGTTAAGGTTTAATTAGTCAATTTTCCTAATTAAGTGAGCAATAAATCCCAAGAAAATCATGGGAGGCATAGGTCATCCCATTAAATTAGCCCACAAATTTTTGGGATTAATTGCTCAAGTAATTAAGGAGTAATTAAGCTAATTAATTTTAATTAAAACCTTAATTACTATTCAAAATTAGTTAAGATAAATTTTAATTAATTCTCCTATGAAATACCATTAAAATTAGTATTTATTTGCATTTTATATTTTGCTATGATATTTTATGATTTTTAGAAGTTTTAGCCATTATAAATGATTAATTAAGCCTAATTAAAGCCTAATCCTATCATGCTGTGGTACACGACACACTTTCCATGGTTGTGGGATTGGCTACTTAAAACTTACGACTTCGGGCCTACATGGCAATGGTGAACACGCATATCTCACCACCGATGAGATTAGATGGCTGTGATAAATCCCACAACTTAATAGGATTAAATCAGATCGATCTAGCAAATCTAATCTTGGACGTCCATTCCTATTGCACAGAATGGACGGTGCGTGATCTAACATCACACAAGTAAGGGAGAATGGAGTCCGTCCGGCATTGCTCACTTGATCCGAAGCTTGCTGGATCAACTCCAAACGGATCCCACACCTTCACGACATCGATCAGAGGGGATCCAATCAAGATCACACGAGATGCAAGCTTTCTTTAAAAAGCTCAAACCTAATTTTGTCTAAGGATCAGTTTTGGAAGCATACATTGCTGGACCTCAAGACCAATGGCTTAAACGATTGAGGATGCTTCATCTAGTGGAGACGAAGCCCTATTGAGCAACAATTGGATCAATTCCTTGATGTTCACTCAGAAGTACATGAATCAATGATTTGGAGCAAGACTTTGACTTAAGTCCCACCTTCAGTGCTCGAGAAGCTTGGGAGATGATGTGTTCTTATTCAATGAGGTCTAGGGAAGGTGCGTGCAAAGTTAATTTGAATTTTATGGACAAATGAGAAAGTTAGGTCAAAAATGAGAGTGTCCTATTTTGGGAGAAGAGAATGGCATTTTGATAAGGAATGAGCTTGGGAGCTTAGGAATGGCTCTAGCAGCTTATCTTGGGTAGCTAGGGCTCTAAAGAATGATTTTTATGTGTGTTTGAGTGGAAATGAGGGGGTGTATACCCCCCTTCATCTTGATCAAATAATGGGATCAGGTTTGGCTTCTAGTGGTTGTTCACCATCTGGGAGTCGTGGGTGTAGGAGGTGAGTTTGCTCGCTTGGTTGAAGGTGTGGAGGTGGTCGCCAAGAAAGAATCATGGGTGTCCTATGGGTTTCAAATGCTAATGGGGAGGGTGAGGTGATTTCACCTCCAATGGGTCATGGTCGACCCAACAACCCCTTGACAAGTTGGTTGTCCCTAGGTGGACCATTGGGAGAGTACCAAGTGGCCAAGGAATGGAAATGACCACTTACATGGGTGATTTGTCTCATGTGATGCCCTTGAGCCAAGGGTAGAATGATCATTTGGCATTGGATTTGATTTGGACAGATTTAAAATGAGCCAAAAGTGGTTAGCCCAAATTTCAAGTCAATTGGAGTTGATTTAGTTAGGTTTGGCTCAATTTGACTCATTTAGGTCAAATTAGGTTAGGTTGGGTCAAGTTGACCAATTGGTCAAATTGGGTCAAACCAAGGGTTGCCAAGTTCATATGATTATTCAAGATGTTTTGGTTCAATTGGTTTGGTTGGTTTGACTTAGATTTGATTTTGGCTCATTTGAATTCATTTGGGTCAAATGGTTAAGTTGACCAATTTGATGAAATTGGCCAAATTTGTTGGGTTGTGGTTTAATTGACTAATTGAAGATGATTGTAGGCTTTGGTTTCAATTAATTTGGATTTGAATTTGATTTAGGCTAACTTGAACCTTTAGGTCAATTTAGGCTAAGTAGGTTAATTGGGTTCAATTAGGTCCAATCATGGTTTTGGTCAAGTTCAACAATCAATTTGGAATGAACTTGAGCCATTGGTTGCAATCAATTTGGTTTATATTGATTTGACATAATTTGTTCTTTAGGTCAATTTGGGTCAACTTGGGTCAAGAGGGCCAATTGGGTTTTGTTTGACTCAATTGAAGGTCAAGTCATATTCAAATATTAATTTTGATTTGGTATGAATCTTTGGTTTCAAGGGATTTGGCTTAGGTTACAATTTGGCTAGTTTGGGTTCATATGGGTTAAGGGGTTGACTTGGTCAAATGACCAAGTTGACTTGGTTTGACCCAATTTGTGATAATTGATCAACCTAGGGTGAACAACAATCATAATGGGAGGTTTTGATCAGCTTGATTCAATCCAATTTAGGTAGGAGAACTGGCTCAAATAGGTTAAATTTGCCACTTTGGGTCAAGTGGACCAATTTGGTTTAGTTAGCTTAATTTTTGGTTGAGTTTGATTTAGTTGAGTTTATATATGGATTTGGGATTGATATATAAATTCAATTGCAATTGGCTTGGGTTCAAATGGGTTTTGGTTCATTTGAGCATTTCAAGTCAAAAGGGTTAAGTTGGGTTTGACTTGGGTTGATTTTTTTTTTGGCTTGATGATTGTAGATTTCATTTATATTTGTGAGCATGATTGAAGGTATGATTGATTCATGAGAAAATAAATTGAATTTGGATTTTGGAATGAAGGAATTTGGCTAAGTCCATGGAGTTGGGTCATGTGGCTTATGTTTGGATTTTTATTTGGTTTGGTTTAGTTTTGATGATTTAAATGTATATTTCATTTAAATTTATGAAGATGATTGAAAATATGATTGATTTGTGATAAAATTAACTAAGTTTGACATGATTTGGATTAAGATTTGGCTAAGTCCATGGGATAGGTCATATGGCTTAGGAAGGGTTTTGATTTAATTTGATTTAGTTTGATTTAGTTTTGATCATTTGAATGTAGATTTGATTTATATTTTGAAAGATGATTGAAGATATAAATTGATTATGAGAAAATCAAATGATTTTGGATTGATTTGGATTAAGATTTGGCTAAGTCCACAGGATAGGTCATATGGCTTAGGAAGGGTTTCAAGTTTGGATTTGATCATGGGCTTCAATCATTTAGTTTTGGAATTTGGGTTTGGATTTGGATATTAATTTGATGTTTGAATTGAACTTGAGGTTTGGTTTTAGAAGGCAAACATGGATTGGATTTGGGTTGTAGGGTAGGTGGATTATCCTAATCTCTGAGGCATAACCTAATCCTATCGTTAACCCATCTAAGTCTTTAGGCTTAGGTTAAGTGTTTACCTAATTGTTAGAATTGTCTTATGATTGGGAATTCTAGAAGACTCTAAGTCTAAGATGGGAAGATTGAATCACTCTAAATGTGAGGTCAACAGCCCAGCTCTATAGTGTTGCCTTGGAGATAGATGATTGGAAGACCGAAGCCAAGTTTTACATTATAGACTCAGATACATCTTTCAACGCTTTGCTTGGGAGACCATGGATACATAAGAACAATATAGTTCCATCCTCTCTACATCAGTGTATGAAGTTTGTGAGAGATGGGATCATCTACTATGTTAGAGGAGATCTCAAGCCATTTACAATTCACAAGGTCAGCATATATGAGGATGCATCTTACTACTTCCTCAAAATCAACAAGTCTATTATCATGAACTTGGCCAAAGTTTAAAAATAAAAGAAAAATAAAAAGAAAAAGAAAAGAAAGGGTTTAGGGTTTAGGGTTAGTTTAGAGTTTAAAGTTTACAGTTTTAGGGTTTAAGATTTGTGGTTTGGGTTAGGGTTTGGTTTAGGCTAGGGTTGTGGTTTAGGTTTTTGGGTGGGGTAGTTTATGGTTTAGGTAAGAGTTTGGATAAGTTTAGGTTGTGGTTTGGTGGTTTTGGGTTTATGCTTTAATTTTAGGTTGGCTCAGGTTTGGGTTTAGTTTAGGTTTAGGGTTTATGTGGTCAGGGTTTGGAGGTTTGTGGGTCAGGTTTAGGGTATGTTTTTGGCCTTAGTTTAGTTTAGGGTTTGGGGTTAGCATTTAGGGTTGCATTTTAGGGTTTAGATTTGGGTTTAAATGTTTTATTTTATTAAGTAAACCGACAGTTTAGGTTTATTAAGTTTATCTAGTTTATTTTTTTATTTATTTTTTATTTTAGTTTATTTTATTTTATTTTATTTATTACTTTTATTTTATTTAGTTTAGTTTATTTAGATTTATTTTATTTATTTATCTTTAGTTGAGTTTTATTTTATTTTATTTTAGGTTTAGGTTTTATTTTTATTAGTTTAGGTTTAGGTTTTTATTTCATTTTAGGTTTAGGTTTTTTTTTAAGGTTTTAGGTTTTATTTTTTAGTCAAGTTTAGTTTATTTTAGTTTAGTTTAGGTTTATTTTAGTTTATTTTATTATATTTTATTTTAGTTTAATTTCACATTTAGGTTTATGTTTTATTTCTTTTAGTTTAATTTATTTTAGTTTAGGTTTATTTTATTTTATTTTAGTTTAGGTTTTTTTAGTTTAGGGTTTAAGTTTTATTATTTTAGGTTTATTTTATTTAGTTTTTTTTATTTTTTATTTTATTTTATTTTATTTTATTTTATTTAATTTTATTTTATTTAGTTTTATTATTTTATTTATTTTAGTTTTTTTTACTTATTTTATTTTAGTTTATTTTATTTTATTTATTTTAGTTTAGATTTAGGTTTTAGTTTTGGTTTATTTTATTTATTTTATTATCTTTATATTTTAGGTTTTATTTTATTTTATTATATTATTTGATTTAGGTTTTATTTTATTTATTTTATTTTAGGTTTTATTTGGGTTTAGTTTAGGTTTTTTAGTTTAAGGTTTAGGGTTTAGTGTTTAGGTGTGGATCTAGAGGGTTTAGGTTTTTTAAGTATTTTAGTTTAGTTTTCCCCAGCTTAAGGTAGTTTAGGAGGTTGGAGTTTGAGTTTAGAAAAGTTTAGGGTTTATGGTAGTTAGAGTACATTTAAAAGTTAGGCCCAGTTTAGGGTCTGGGATAGGGTTTATCAGTTAGGCCTGGTTTGTGAGCCTGGGGTTTAGATGTTAGTTTTGGGGTCAGGAGATTAGGTGGAGTTTTAGGTGGTTTTTGTGGAGGGTTTTAGGGTTTAGGTCATAGTTTAGAAGTTTAGTTGGGTGTTTAGGGTTTTTGGGGTCAGTGGTAAAGGAGGGTGGGCTCAGTTAGAGGGAAGATTTAGGGAGGAGAGGTAGGTAGGAGGTTTGGGTCAGTGTGGTAGTTTAAGGTGTGGTAGTTAGGGTTTAATAGGGTAGGAGTCAGGTATTTGTGGTTTAGGTGGGATTTAAGGGTGGGAGGGAGGGTTTAGGTTTTAAAACATCAAAACCCAGTAGTTTATTTATTTATATTTTATTTTTTTATTTATATTTTATTTTTATTTAGTTTAGTTTATTTATTTGAGTTTAGGTTTTTTATTTTATTTTATTTTAGGTTTAGGTTTAGGTTTTATTTGGGATTTTTAGGTTTTATTTTTAGTAGGATTATTTTAGTTTATTTTATTTTATTTAGTTTAGGGTAAGTTTATTTATTTTAGGTTTAGGTTTATTTATTTTAGTTTAGGTTTAGTTTATTTTATTTAGTTTAGGCTTAGGATTTATTTTTATTTAATTTTAGATTTTTAGGTTTATTTAGGTTTAGGTTTCTATTTAGTCTTATTTTATTTTATTTTGGTTTATTTTAATTTTATTTTGGGTTTTATTTTATTTTATTTTTAGATTTATTATATTTTTAGTTTAATCTAGGTTTTATTTATCTTTATTTTTATTTTTATTATTTTATTTTAGGAGTTTAGGTTTAGGTTTTAGTTTAAGTTTTATTTTATTTTTATATTTAGGTTTATTTTTTATTTTATTTTAGTTATTTAGTTTAAGTTTAGGTTTAGGGTTTAGATTTAGTGGTAGGAGGGTTTAGGGTTTGGGTTTGGGTAGTGGTTTAGGTTTAGGTGTGGTAGTGGTTATTAGTTAGTATTAGTTTAGGTTATGGAGTTTTTATTTATTTTTTTTATTTAGGATTTTTTTAGGGTTTAGGGTCAGGTTTAGGGTTTAGGTTAGTTTAGGATTTAGGGTTTAGGGTTTAAGATGTTAGGTTTAGTGTAGTTTTTTTTTTAAATTAAGCAAACCCGTTGGTTCAGTTTATTTAGTTTATATTTATTTATTATTTTTATTTTTTTATTTTTATTTAAGTTTATTTTATTTTTATTTCATTTTAGATTATTTATTTTAAGTTTATTTATTTTCTTTTTTATTTTAGTTTATTTTAGGTTTAGGTCTAGTTTATGCTTATTTTTAGTTTAATTTTATTATATATTTTAGGTTTAGGTTTTATTTTTTATTTTAGGTTTCAGTTTAGGTTTTATTTTATTTTTAGGTTTTGGTTTTAGGTTTTATTTTAGGTTTATTTTAGGTCTTTTTAGTTTAGGTTTAGATTTTATATTTATTTATTAGTTTAGGGTTTAGGTTTAGTATATTTAAGTTTAGGTTTAGAAATAATTAGGTTTAGGTATTTAGTTTAGTTTAGGTTTTGTTTTATGGTTTATAGGTTTAGGGTAGTTTAGGTTGGTTGGTGTTAGGGTTTTATTTAGGTTGCAAGATATTGGGTTTATTTTAGTGTTTAGGGTTTGTGGTTTATTTATGTTTAGGGTTTAGGGTTTAGGGTTTGTTTTAGGTTTTTATGGTTATAGTTTTTTTTAGTTAGTTTTTTTTTTTAAATTTTAATAGTTTAGGTTTATTTAGTCTATATTTATTTTTTTATTTATTTAATTTATTTTATCTTTTATGTTTATTTTATTTATTTTTATTTTATTTAATTTAGTTTATTTTTAGGTTTTATTTATTTTAATTTAGGTTTTTATTTTTTTTTTTTTAGGTTTTTAGTTTATTTTTATTTAGTTTATTTTTTTATTTATTTTTTTTAGCTTTAGGTTTATTTTTATTTATTAGGTCAGTTTTTTTATTTTATTTTTAGTTTAGGTTTTATTTTATTTTAGGTTTATTTTATTTTATTTATTTAGTTTATATTTTGGTTTTATTAATTATTTTTTTTATTTTTTTTTATTTAGTTTATTTTATTTTATTTATGTTTTTTCTTTATTATTATTTTAAGTTTATTCTTTTTAGTTTTGGTTTAGGTTTTATTTTTTATTTATTTTTTAAGTTCTATATTTTGTTTGTTTAGTTTGGTTTTATTTTATTTTTTATTTTAAGTTTAGTTTTTTATTTTATTTAGGTTTTATTTGTTTTATTTTATTTTATTTTAGTTTTATTTTATATTTTATTTTCTTTTAGGTTTAGGTTTAGGGTTTAGGTTTTAGTTTATGTTTTAATTTAAATTAAATTAATTTTTTTTATTTTGGTTTAGGTTTTTTTATTTATTTTATTTTTATAGGCCAAGTAACCCACCAAGTTTTTTAAGACATAAGTGATGACATGGATCAAAAATGAGCATGCATATAGCAAATAAAAACCCCTAAATAATTAGAACTATCTCTACTATAAAGACATAGTTCCATAATCAGTAGATCGGATTGGCCATTCTTCAGTTTATCTAATTCTCATCAAAACCACCCCAACCTCTTGAGTAGAGAGATCCACCATCATATCCCCAATCTCTCCTTCCACCACCATGTAACCTCCGCCTCCGCCTCCATAATCAGACCGCCTGACCACCACCTCCATATCCACTAGCACCTCCATATCCCCCACCACCATTGTGGTAACCACCACCTCTGCCTTCGCCTCCACCACTAGATCTAGACTAAGCCTGGTTGATGCTGATGTTCCTGCCATGAAGGTTCTGCCAAATCGCAGGGTTTAGGTTTAGGTCTAGGTTTATTAGGTTTTAAGGTTTAGGTTTATTTTTTTAATTTATTTTATTACTTTTGGTTTAGGTTTATGATTTTGGGTATGGCGTTTAGGGTTTAGGGTTAGGGTTTAGGGTTTAGGTTGTCAGTTTAGGGTTTATGGTTTAGGGTTTAGGGTTTAGGGATTAGGATTTATGGTTAAATGTTTTTTTAAAAAAAAATTAAGTAAACCAGTAGGTTTAGGTTTATTTAGTATATTAAGTTTATTTTTTATGTTAGTTTACTTTATTTTTTATTTATATTTATGTTTACATTTTATTTTTATTTAGTTTACTTTATTTATTTTAAGTTTTTTTATTTTAGTATATTTTAGGTTTAGGTTTATTTTTTTTAGTTGAGTTTTATTTTTATTTTAGGTTTAGGTTTTATTTTTTATTTTTTTTAGGTTTTGGTTTTTTTTTTTTTTTTTAAGGTTTAGGTTTAAGTTTTATAATAAGTTTATTTTTATGTTTTAATTTTTATTTTAGGTTTAGGTTTATTTTTAGTTTATTTTATTTTATTTAGTTAAGGTTTAGGTTTAGGTTCAGTTTCTTTTAATTTTAGGTTTAGGTTTTATTTATTTTAGTTTAGGTTTCAGTTTATTTTATTTTGTTTATTTTATATTTATTTTAGTTTTAGGTTTTTTTCTAGTTTAGGGTTTAGGTTCTTTATTTATTTTTTAGGTTTATTTTATAGGTTTAGATTTTATTTAGTTCTTTTTTATTTTATTTTTATTTTAAGTTTAGTTTTAAATTTATTTTGGTTTTTTATTCTAAGGTTTAATTTATTTTTTGGTTTAGTTTAGGTTTTTATTTAATTAATTTTATTATTAATTTTTTTATTTTCTTTCATTTTAAGGTTTAGGTTTAGGTTTTAGTTTAAGTTTTTACTTTATTTCATTTTATTATTTTGTTTAGGTTTATGTTTAATTATTTTATTTTTATTTTATTTGGTTTATGTAAAGTTTTAAGGTTTAGGGTGGGTGAGTTTTAGGGAGGGTTTTAGTTTAGGGTAGGTGTAGGTTTAGGGTATGGTGATTAGGGTTAGTTTAGTTTGGTTGGAGTGGTGTGGTTTAGAGAGTTAGGTTTGGTAGGGTAGGGTTTAGGATATTAAGTTAGGGTTAGGGAGTTTGGGTTTAGGTGGGTTTAGAGTTTAGGTAGTTATGGAGATTTAGTTAATTTAGATGGTTTAAGGTGGGTCAGTAGGATTTGTGGGTAGTAGGTTTTATTTTTAAATTAAGCAAAACCAGTATTTTAGGTTTATTTAGTTTATTGTTTTATTTATTTTAGTTTATTTATTTTATATTTAATTTAGGTTTATTTTTATTTTATTTTACTTTTATTTATTTTAGGTTATTTATTTTAGTTTAGCTTTTATTTTAATTTATTTTTATGTTTAGGCTTATGTTTATTTCTGAGTTTAGTTTTATTTTTATTTTACTTTTTAGGTTTAGGTTTTATTTTTTATTTTTAGGTTTCCGTGTAGATTTTTATGTTATTTTTTTAAGTTTAGGTTTTACGCTTTTATTTTAGGTATTATTTTTTAGTTTAGGTTTAGATTTATATTTATTTTATTTTATTTTATTTAGTTTAGGGTTTAGGTTAAGGTTTTTTATTTTATTTATTTTAGGTTTAGGTTTTTTTTAGTATATGGTTCAAGTTTTATTTTTATTTATTTTTAATTATTGTTAGGTTTATTTTTAAAGCTTGGTTTTTTATTTAATTTTTATTTTATTTTATTTTAGGTTTCTTTTATTTTATGTTTAGTTTTTATTTTATTTACATTTTTTATTCTTAGGTTTATTTTCTTTGTTAGTTTAGTTTAGGTTTTATTTAATTTATTTTATTTAGTTTATATTTTATTTTATTATATTTTAAGTTTAAGTAGTTTAGGTTTAGGTTTAGGGTTAGGCTTAGCTTTTATTTTAAGTTCTTATTATATTTTATTTACTTATTTAATTAAGGTTTAGGTTTTTTTTATTTTTATGTTTTATTTAAGTTGGGTTTAGGTTTTTAGGTTTTTAGGTTTTTAGGTTTTTAGGGTTTAAGGTTTATGGTTTAGGGTTTAAGGTTGTATGTTTTAGGGTTTAGAGTTTAGGATTTAGGTTTAGGGTTTGTTTGGGGTTTAGGTTTGGGTTTAGTTTAGGGTAGGGTTTTTAGGGTTTTATATTAAGATTTTTTTTTATTTTTTATATTTATTTTAAAAAATTAAAGCAGTAAGTTATTTTATTTAGTTTATTTTATTATTTTAGTTTATTTTATTTTTTATTTTATTTTTTATTTTAGTTTAGTTTATTTATTTTAGGTTTATTTATTTTAGTTTAGGTTTTTATTTTAGTTTATTTTAGGTTTAGGATTTTGTTTATTTATTTTAGTTTAGTTTTATTTTTATTTTATATTAGGTTTAGGTTTATTTTTTCATTTTATGTTTAGTTTTAGGTTTTATTTTATTTTTAGGTTTAAGTTTGATTTTATTTTAAGTTTATTTTTAGATTTTATTTTTTTTGCTTAGATTTATGTTTATTTTTGGTTTATTTTATTATATTTTAATTAGGCTTAGGTTTAGTATTAGTTTATTTTAGGTCTAGGTTTAAGTTTTATTTATTTTAGTTTATTTTATTTTAGTTTAGGTTTAGGTTAATTTTATTTTTATGTTAGGTTTAGGTTTTATTTTTTTTTAGGGTTTAGGTTTTATTTTTATTTATTTTAGGTTTTATTTTGGTTCATTTTTTTAGGTTTAGGTTTTATTTAGTTTTTATTTTATTTTATTTTTGGTTTATTTTTGTTTTATTTTTTTTTATTTTAGGTTTAGTTTTGATTTTATTTAGGTTTTTTATATTTTATTTTAGTTTAGGTTTTTATTTATTTTATTTTAGTTTAGTTTTTATTTTTTTTATTTCATTTTCTTTTTTTTAGGTTTAGGTTTAGGTTTATGTTTTTATTTTATTTTGGTTTAGGTTTTTTTATTTATTTACTTTTATTTTATTTAGTTTAGTTTTTATTTTTTAGGGTTTAGGGTTTAGGGTTAGTTTAAGGTTTAATATTTTAGGTTTAGGGTTTAGGGTTTAGGATTTAAATTTTAGGGTTTAAGCTTTAGGGTTTACGATTTTAGGTCTAGGGTTTTTAGGGTTTAGGATTTAGTGTTTAGGTTTTATGTTTAGGGTTTAGATTTTAGTTTAGTTTTAGAGAACAAATTCAAATTCAACATTTCTTCTTTTCAATTTCATCAACCAAGTAACACAGCAAGTTTCTAAGACACAAGCGATGACATAAATAAAAAATGAGCATGCATTGAGCAAATCAAAAACCCTAGATAAGTAGAAATGTCTCCTCTGTAAAGACATAGTTCCAGTGATCGAATGACCATTCTTTAGTTTCCCGCCCCATCAACCTCCCCGGCCTCTCAAGTATCGAGATCCACCATCATATCCCTGATCTCACTCTCTGCCACCACTACGACTAAAACTTTCATCGTTCCTCCTGCCTCCTTAACCACCACTGCTCTGACCACCACCTCCATATCCACTAGCACCTCAAGGTCCCCACCACCAGGAGCACCTCCTCCTCTTCACCTCACCTCCAGATGATGTTTGCCATCAAGGTTCTAGAGGTTTTGGTTTATTATATTTATTAGCTTTTAGGGTTTAGGTTTATTTTTAATTAATTTATTTACTTTAGGTTTAAGTTTAGGGTTTGGGGTATAAGTTTTATGATTTAGGGTTAGGGTTTAGGGTTTAGGGTTTAGGGTTTAGGGTTTAGGGTTTTGGGCTTTAGGGTTTACACTTTTAAGGTTTAGGGTTTAAGGATTAAGGTTTTAGGGTTTAGGATTTAGGCTTTATGGTTTTGGGTTTTTATGGTTTAGAGTTTAGGGTGTAGGGTTTATGTTTTAGGTTTAGGGTTCAAGTTTTAGTTTAGGGTTTATAGTTTTTGGTTTTCTTTAATAAATAACAAATTCAGATTCAACATTTCTTCTTTTCGATTTCATAAACCAAGTAAAACTCCAAGTTTTCTATGACACAAGTGACAACATAGATAAAATATGAGCACGCAAAGAGCAAATCAAAAACCCTAGATAACTAGAACTATCTCTACTGTAAAGACACTGATTCATAAGCACTAGATCTGATCGGCCATTCTTCAGTTTTTCTAGTTCCCATTTGAACCACCTCAGCCTCTCGAGTAGCGAGATCCACCATCATATCCTGATCACTCCCTCTACCACCACCATGACTATAACCTCTGTCGCTTCTCCCACCTCCATAATCACCACTGCTCCGACCACTAGCTCCATATCCTCTAGCACCTCCAAATCCCCCACCACCACAACGATAATCGCCGCCCCCTCCTTCGCCTCCACCACCAGATCTAGACTGAGCCTAGTTGACGGTGATTTTCCTGGTGTCAATGTTCTGCTCATTCTTAGGGTTTAGGTTTAGGTTTATGATATGATCCCAAATCCTCAAAGCACCAAATACAGCCACAAATGATTCATAAACTCAATATACAGAGACCACTGATGATAACAGAGAAGAAAATATTACAAATTGGAGCATAAAACAAATACAATTATTACTAGATACAACAGTGTAATAACATGTGAGCCAAAGGATTAACTTCGGACTACAAATGCAGATTTACAATTCCAAGATGGCACCACCAAAAGGATAGCACAATCAAGATAGTAAATCGCGAAGTTAACCATAAATAGTGGGAAGATCAATAAGAACCCAATAAACAATATAAACAGCTTTATTATATAAAGGAAGGGAACAAAAGAAGCCGAGAATCAAGATAGAACCTTGCGTAAGATAAGAAATTGAACCAGAACTCGAGAGTCAAGAAACCAATAAACAAAATAACAGTTTTTCTGTTACTTTGTAACAGAAAAGAGGAAACACAGATAATTTCAAGAACTTAATAAGCTCGAGCACTAACCGACCCATTTTCCAGAGAGACAGAAGGAAGTAACAGAAGTAATAGGATCCAGTCTAACAGAAATTAGTTACAAGAGGCTTAACAGATGAACATTCTAGAAGAGCAACCAGAAAACTATAAATAGAGATCAAAAGCCAAACAGGAAAAGTAATCAAGAATTTCAGAAAGGAACTTAGCTCTTCAGTCTCTCTTTCTTCTTCATCCATCCTCCCTGCCATCTTCATCGGTTTCTCCTCACTGGAAAACCATTCCTCCGGCGAGAAAACCCCTCGGGTGTTCTCCTTCCTGACCACCTTCCTCTTGAGTGCTTTTGACTCAACAAATAAAACAAACAAATAAAAAAACAAAAAAAGGTTAAAGGCAAAACTTATCCCAGAAGATTAATCAGACGGCCAAGACAGAGCTAGCACAAAGGCAAACCACGCTGAGATTTCATTCCAGGATACAAAGATCAAGACCGACCCACAACAAACAAACGCGTGGATTCCACTCAAGAAACATCAAGATCCAATGGCCAAATTCAAAGAGCGAAAGCACAATGTGTTAGCATCCAATGGTGAGATTCAAAGACGCCATCCAGCTGATCTCATCCGACCGACTTAGGGCCAACTCGACGGGTTACAACACTCATTGAGTTAACTCATCAGATAAGCCCAAACCAAGCGATCGACAACCGGGAAACAAACTCCAACAGAACCAACAGTGACACAAAATAGAAATATTCACTCAATCCTCACTGTATCAGATCCAAATACCAGAAAATACAACGTATCATTTGGTGCTCTCGTTGATTACTACATCCTCAATCAGAAAATATGGCAGAAGGCACAAGATACACATCCAAAACCCTAGATGAATGTGTTACCAGATTAAACAAAATAGAAGAGCAAATGACCTCAGTCACTATGGCATTGACTGAAATATCAAAAAGACTGACTGCAATAGAAAACAGATTGGAAAAACAACCTCAAATCTAGGTATGTGATGCATCCCATTCAGAATCCTATTCTCCAAAGCACCCATACACACACACCCATGTCAACACCTCTTAAAATACATATGCCCGATTTAATGGAGAAGACCCTAGAGGATGGCTCTTTAACGGCAGTTTTCAAGATTATAACTCCATGAGGATCAAATTCATAATTTCCTTAGTTTACATGGATGGACCTACACTTAGGGTATCAATATATGCATCTTAATAGCCTACACTCGTGGACGAATTTAGAGAACAACTTATTCAGAGATTTGGCCCATCCTTGTACAGAGATTTAAGGGGTGAACTTACTAAATTACAATAGAAATCTACTGTACAGCAATTTTATAATGAGTTTGAGGAATTGGCAAATCAGATATCAGGTATTCCACCTGAATTCTTACAGAGCTGTTTTGAATCGGTTTAAGACAAGATATAAAGGGAAGTAAGAGCATTGCCTAGTTCCCTACAAAGAAGCCTTCAGTTAGCCAACGATGGAGGACAGCTAGCGATGATGTAACAATGCCAAGAAACTACAAGATCGAACCTCCGACTAAAACAACCTCAATTACAATGACCATACCGCCTCCTTCCACAAACACCAATCAACAGCAAGAATCCAAATAAGCCTAATAATAAGGAGGCTAACACCTACCCAAATGGAAGAAAGAAGAAATAAAGGATTGTGTTTTAATTGTGAGGAAAAATATCACAAAGGGCATATATGTCAAGCCAAGTTATTTGCCTTCATGATAATCAATGAGGACCAAGAGTATCAAAGATGATACTCAACCAAAGAAGGCAAGGATTCAAGAAGAAGCATTAGAAGCTTCAACTATCAACCTTTCAAACCAGGCTAAGGCAAATGACATAGAGATTGTATAAGTATACACATGATAAATAGTTCTAACCACTAACTTAGCTTAGATTTTATGTCAGATATAACCCAATTATATAGAATAAGATAGTCCATAGTAATAAGTCAGCTGGCACAAATCCCAGCCTCAAATAAGATGGACAAATAGAGCAGTATCACATAATACAGCCACATACAAAGGAGGATTCATTTTCAGATAGGTTGGATAGACCCATCTAAATCACAGGAAGCTCACAAACAACATGAAACAAATGGCCGATAATATAGAAGAGAGCTTCAATCCAAGACTTAGATAATACAGACATGCTTTTACACTACAATCAGTAAAATTACCAAATCAGCTCAGAAGATGGGCAGATAGTAATCAAGCTTGTTAAAAGTTTAGATCAAAGAAAAGTACTAACGGGAGAGCCACAAATTAAAGAAATATCAAGGCAAACAGAAGGATTTCTAGCCACAGAAGCTTCTGGGATATCAAGTAAAGAAATACAGAAAGCATCTCCAGATTTTTGACCTTGAGGACAAGGTCGAGGAGGGGAGTAATGATATGATCCCAAATCCTCAAAGCACTAAATACAGGAACAAATGATTCATAAACTCAATATACAGAGACCACTGATGATAACAGAGAAGAAAATATTACAAATCGGAGCATAAAACAAATACAGTTATTACAGACTACAAATACAACAGGTACAGAATAACACCAGAGCCAAAGGATCAACTACAGTGACTACAAATGCAACAGCATTTACAATTCCAAGATGGCACCACCAAAAGGATAGCACAATTGAAGATAGATAATAAATCGCGGTTAACCATAAACAAGGGGAAGATCAAATCCGAACCCAATAAATAATATAAATAGTTTTCTGTATTATATAAAGGAAGGGAACAAATGAAGCCAGAAATCAAGATAGAACCTTACAGTTAACGACAAGAAATTGAACCGAACTTCGAGAGTCAAGAAACCAACAAAATAAGTTTTCTATTATTTTGTAAAAAAAGAGGAAACACGATAATTTCAAGAACTCAATAAGCTCGACTAACCCACCCATTTTCCGAGAGAGAAGGAAGCAAATGTAAATAATGATCCAGCAAGTAAATTACACAAGAGTCTTAACAGATGAACATTCTAGAAGAGCAACTTAAAACTATAAATAGAGATCAAAAGCCAAACAGGAAAAGTAATCAAGAATTTCAGAAAGGAACTTAGCTCTTGAGTCTCTCTTTCTTCTTCATCCATCCTCCCTGCCATCTTCATCAGTTTCTCCTACTGGAAAATCATTCCTCCGGCGAGAAAACCCCTGGGTGTTCTCCTTCGCCTCATCGCCTTCCTCTCTGAGGCTGAACAAAGAGAAAAGAAACAAATAAAAAATAAACAGAAAAAGGGTTAAAGGCGAAACTTATCCTAGAAGATTAATCAGACGGCCAAGACAGAGCCAGCGCAAAGGCAAACCACGGTCAGATTTCATTCCAGGATACAAAGATCAAGGCAGACCGATCCAGCCCACAACAAACAAACGCGTGGATTCCACTCAAGAAACATCAAGATCCAACGACCAAATTCAAAGAGCAGAAAGCACAATCCGTGTGTTAGCATCCAACGGCTGAGATTCAAAGACGCCATCCAACAATCCAGATCTCATCCGACCCACTCGATTAGCCTCAATTGACGGGTTACAACACTCATTGAGTTAACTCACTGTATTAAGCCCAAACCAAGCCAGATCAGACCCAACTAGGGGAAACGAACTCCAACAGAACCAGCAGTGTCACATAATAGAAATATTCACTCAATCCTCACTGTATCAGATCCAAATACCAGAAAATACAACGTATCAGTTTATTTTTTAATTCATGTAGTTACATTAGGTTTAGGTTTAGGGTTTTAGTATTTATGCTTTTAGGTTTTAGGGTTTAGGGTTTAGGGTTTAGGGTTAGGGTTTATGGTTTAGGGCTTAGGGGTTTTTAAGGTTTAGGGTTTAGGGACTATGGTTGTAGGTTTAGGGTTTAGGATTTTCGATTTAGGGTTTAAGGTTTTTTTAAATTAAGTAAACCGATGGTTTAGATTTATTAAGTTTATCTAGCTTATTTTTATTTATTTTATTTATTTTTTTATTTATTTTTATTTAGGTTTATTATTTATTTTATTTAGTTTAGTTTATTTATTTTTTAGTTTAGGGTTTTCATTTTAATTTCTTTTCTTAAGTTTAGGTTTAATTTTTAGGTTTAAGTTCTTTTTTTTATTTTTAGTTTTAGGTTTAGGGTTTTATTTTATTTTTTATGTTTAGGTTTTAGGTTTTTATTTTAGGTTTTAATTTTTAGTATAGGTTTAGGTTTATTTTTAGTTTATTTTATTATATTTAGTTTAAGTTTTGGTTTAGGGTTAGTTTATTTTAGGTTTAGGTTTAGTTTTTATTTATTTTAGTTTAGTTTAGGATTAGGTTTATTTGATTTTGTTCATTTTATTTTTATTTTATGTTTACTTTTTTTAGTTTAGGGTTTAGGTTTTAATTTTATTTTATTTTTAGGTTCATTTTTAGGTTTTATTTTATTTAGTTTATATTTTATCTTTATCTAGGTTTATTTTGTTTTATTTTACATTTAGTTTTATTTTATTTAGGCTTTTTTATTCCAAGTTTATTTTATTTTAGTTTAGCTTGAAGTTTCAATTTTAATTTATTTATTTTAATTTTAATTTATTTTTTTAGGTTTAGGTTTAGGTTTTAATTTAGATTTTATATTATTATTTAGGTTTATATTTTATTTATTTATTTTATCTTAGGTTTTATTTATCTTTAGGTCAGGTTATGTTAGTTTAGTAGGGTGTGTGGAGAGTTTAGGCCCATAATGGCCTTTAGGTTAGTTTAGGGAGGTTTAGGGCCCAGGGTTTGGGGCCTCAGAGCCCAGGTTAGTGTTAGGAGAGCCCAGGTGGAGAGCCCAGGGTTTAGGTGTGGCCTGTTTCAGGAGTGGGTCTGCCCAGGGTCAGTCAGAGCCTGGTGGCCCATGATAGGGCCTTAGGTCAGGTCATGCCTTGTGGTAGGCCCAGTAGGGCTCAGGCCAGGATCAGGTTTTGTGTAGGTTGGTTAGGGTTCAGTTTTGGTTTGATTTAGTTTAGGGTTTGTGTGGTTAGGGTTTGTACAGTAGAGTTTAGGGTTTAGGCTAGGGTTTAGGGTTTAGGGTTTAGGGTTTTAGTTAGGGTTAGGTTAAGGGTTGGGTTTGTATTTTAGTATTGGGTTTAGGTTTATGGTTTAGTTTAGGATTTTAGGATTTAGGGTTTGGGTTTTAAGCTTTAGGGTTTTTAGGGATTATGGTTTTAGGGTTTAGGGTTTAGGTTTTAGGTTTAGGTGTTTTAGTTTAGTGTTTAGAGTTTTGGTTTTTTTTAAGAGAAGAAATTTAGACTCAATATTTTTATTTCGATTTCATCAACCAAGTAACACACCAAGTTTTCTAAGACACAAGTGATGACATAGATTAAAAATGAGCAGGCATAGAGTAAATAAAAAACCCTTGTAACTAGAATTGTCTCTACTATAAAGTCATAATTCCATAAGCAGCAGATCAGATCAATCGTTCTTCAGTTTCTCCAATTACCATTAGAACCATGCCAACCTCTCGAGTAGCCTTATCCACCATCAAATCCCTAATCTCTCACTCCCCCACCACCACGGCTATGACCTCCATCGATCCTCCCTCTTCCATAACCACCAGTGCTCTGACAACCACCTCCATATACATCAGCACCTCCAGATCCTCCACTACCACTATGATAACTGCCGCCTCCGCCTTCCCCTCCACCTCTGGATCTAGACTGAGGCTGGTTGGCGGTGATGTTCCTACCATCAAGGTTCTACCCATTCTTAGGGTCTATGTTTAGGTTTAAGTTTATTAGGTTTTAGGGTTTAGGTTTATTTTATAATTTATTTGGTTATTTTTGGTTTAAGTTTAGGGTTTGGGGTTTAGGGTTTAAGGTTTAAGGTAGGGTTTAGGCTTTAGGGTTTGGGTTTTTTGAAGTTTAGGGTTTTAGGGTTTTACTTTTAGGGTTTGGGTGGGTTTAGAGTTTAGGGTCAGGCTTAGGGTTCAACTTAGGGTTTAGGGTTTAGGGCTTAGTGTTTTGGGTTTAAGATTTGGGGGTTATATATATATATTTTAATTAAGTAAACCCAGGGGTTTAGGTTTCTTTAGTATATTTAGTTTATTTTATTTATTTTAGTTAACATTTTTTATTTAGATTTATTTATTTTATTTTTTAGTTTAGGTTTCTTATTTTAGTTTATTTTTTGGTTTAGGTTTAGGTAGGTTTATTTTATTTTTTTTTAGTTTTAGGTTTAGATTTTATTTAAGATTTATTTTTAGGTTTTATTTTATAGTTTAGGTTTAAGTTTATTTTTAGTTTATTTTATTTTATAGTTTAGGTTTAGGTTTAAGTTTAGTTTATTTTAGGTTTAGGTTTAGGTTTGATTTATTTTAGTTTAAGTTTTTATTTTATTTTATATAATTTATTTTAATTTAGGTTTACATTTTAAGTTTAGGGTTTAGGTATTATTTTTATTTATTTTAGGTTTATTTTACATTTAGGTTTTATTTATTTTATTTTATTTTATTTTAGGTTTATTTTATTTTACTACAATTTTATTTTATTTAGGTTTTTATTCTTAGGTTTAGTTTATTTTATAGTTTAGTTTAGGTTATTTATTTTATTTTAGTTGATTCTTATTATTTTATTTTATTTAAGTTTAGGTTTAAGTTTAGTTTAGGTTTCAATTATTTTTATTTTATTTAGGTTTAGGTTTTGTTTATTTTATTTCATGTTTATAGAGATGTTAGGTGGGTGGGGGTGGAGGGTTTAAGGTTTAGGGTTAGGGTTTGGGTTTAGGTTTAGGGAGGCACAGGGAGGGTAGGTAGGTGGATCTGGGTGAAGCTTTAGTTAAAGGTTGTGGTTTGGGATGAGAGGTTTAGGCTTTAGGGTTTAGATTAAGGTTTATGGTTAGTTTAGGGTTAAAGTTTGGTTAGGGTTTAGGGTTTAGGGTTATGGATTTGGAAGGTTTAGTTTTGTGGGTTTAGGGTTTAGGTTTTAAGGTTTAGGGTTTGGAGTTTAGGGATTAAGGTTTAGGGTTTAGGGCTTTTTAGTGTTTAGGGTTTAGGGTTTAGGATTTTTTAGTGTTCATGGTTTAGGATTAGTTTTAGGGTTTAAGGGTTTAGGATTTAGTGTTTACGGTTAAGGGTTTTTAAAAAAAAATAAAATTAAGTAAACCGAAAGGTTTAGGTTTATTTAGTTTATTTAGTTTATTTCATATTTTTATTTAGGTTTATTTTTTAATTTTATTTAGTTTAGATTATTTATTTTAGTTTAGGTTTTATTTTAGTTTATTTTAGGTTTAAGTTTATTTATGTTTATTTTTCAATTTAGTTTTATTTTATTTTATTTTTAGTTTAAGTTTTATTTTTATTTTTAAGTTTATGTTTAGGTTTTAGGCTTATTTTAGGTTTTATTTTTTATTTAAGTTTAAGTTTATTTTAAGTTTATTTTATTTTATTTTGTTTAGGATTTAGGTTTAGTTTATTTTAGGTTTAGGTTTAGGTTTTATTTATTTTAGTTTAGGTTTAGGTTTATCTTATTTTGTTTATTTTATTTTCATTTTAGGTTTAGTTTTCTTTTAGTTTAGGGTTTAGGTTTTATTTTTTATTTATTTTTATGTTTTATTTTTAAGTTTATTTATTAGGTTTAGGTTTTTATTTAATTACATTCAGCGATGAAGACTTTCTCCTAGGGACAATTGAGCATATCCGCCTTTTTTACATTATAATGGATGTTGGCAAATGTGCTATCCAAAGTTCGGTTGACCCAAGTGTATTCAACATTATTAGTCTAAGAACCCTTGCCTACTTGAGGATCGACATCTCCAAACTCTGAAAAGAAAGGATGATGTTGAGAGGCAATGAACAAGGCAAGACCTTGGTGTTTATTTTGAATGTATGGGGGTACTTTTGAGGTGATCGAGTACAATATTAAGGTATGATGTACTATCTTGAAAGATTGAGGCATCACCCTACAATGGACCTAATCAATAATAAGGACTCTAAGGCATGATGGGACTTGAATGTACAGATTTTTCCCTACTTTACATGGATGAATAAAATAAGGTTTATATTAAACTAGGTTCTTAAGTTCCCTATGGAGGTAAGCCTCATTGTTCATTAAGAATCTTAGAAATGAAAATTATCCCTCAATTGGAAAGTTCAAAGAGAATACTTATTTTTGGAATCCAAATGAAATAAGAAATGATCATGATACTAAGAAGCTGAGTATTCTAATTCATATGGTTGGGCTTTATAATTTTGAAGTGAGAAGATTTATATGTTTTGAGTTGAAATTTAATTAGATTACTAAGGCTTATAATATACTAACACAAGGTTGTGAGAATGCCTAAGAGGTGAGGATTTATGCCTGTAGCCCAAATAGAATAGCTACCTGGATCCTAAATCTAAGGAGCTTTAGTAAAAGCTAAAGCACGACCTAAATCTAAGCTCTGTGTGGACATAAGGGTTTACCTCCATAAAATAAAAAATAAATTGTCGACTTCTAGACTTATAATGACTAGGGTGGTCGCCTAACTCCTCCTACGATTTTAAAAACATGTAGTCCGGTCTTATGAATTGCAAGATAGCTAGGGTAGTTATTTAATTAGAAAGAGACTAAAGTCCTAAACACACTCCCTATAAGACTAGAGCATGAGTGCTATGAGCATATGACTTAATTTATAGATGCAAAATCTATTCAAATTTTATTTCATTTTAGACACATTATTTTGATAAAGGATTTAGGATTTCTTATGCCTAAATGCATGATGAAATAGGTTATGGGTCAAATCAGCTAGAAGAAGGTGTTCTCACCACAAGGGATGCCCTCACAGGTCAAGCATTCCTTTATCGTGCAAGGATTGAGATCCTTCATGTTCAAGAGAGAAATAATATGCATGCATGATGTGAAACACACAACCATACAGCTAAGAGGTTGCTAAATTTTTTAATTATCTTATTTATGTAATAGGCTTTATGATGAGGTTAATTTAGTTATGAGCGATTAGTTGGGTAGAAAAGTTATTTTTAACCTAAGAGTCTAATCGTATCTAAGCCACACACTAAAGCATCAATCATTTAAGAAACTATGAAAAACATGCCATCCTAATGCACAACGTAAACATAACATCAAACAATTATATTAACTATCATAAAAGAATAAAAGGCTAGTGCGATCGAGTACCACCATACAACCCAAAGTAAGAAAAGATAAGTAGCCGAACTCTTTCTTTATACAACCTAGAATATGAAAGAATAATTATAATTATATTAAATGTTATGGGGGTCTTCTTTCTTCATATCTCCATTTCTAATTTGGTTCCTTCTTTCATTTGGATGGTGTTTGCTTCAAAGGCATCACAGGGCACCCTAAGACAATGCCTTCTGGCCACTACTCATCCTAATCTCCCATAGATGTAATCCTAATTCATATTGATAAAATTACATTTATGTGGGAAAAGTAAATCTAACTAAACTTGCAAAATTGAGGTTAGCTAAATATACATATAATCCCAAGAAGTTATATTTATAATTTGGACTGAGCACCCTACATAGGGTAACTATGCCCACCTTTCCTAACTTGGATTATGCTTAAGGATTTAAGCAACCTGTAAAAAGAGCAATCACATTTATTTTTAAGCATCCCTTAAGCATAATCCCCCACAAAAAATATGATTAGGCTAATATTGTCCTATCATCCATTCTACGGCATATACACCCTAACATCCAATCTAAAATACTACATCATAAAAAAAAACATACATCACATCATGCACCGACATAACTTAGTGCTAGAAGTGGTGACTTAATTTTAATGTGTGTATTAAGGCTTCTGTGGTAAGTCCTATGAGGCATTAATGTTGCATTTTCTAAGTGTAGAAGGATTCAATTTAACATGAAAGGTTGATTTCACTTGAAGTAGTTTAATTGATTTGAGAATTTTAGTTTGTGTTTTCTTTTGTTTCATTTGATTACACTTAGCAACTAAGTGTTATAAAGAGGGAAAGAGGATTGTTCTCTTTCATCCCTACCTTAAGTCACTTTCTAAAGTATGTTAATTTGATTTAAATATCTTTAGTGAATGGCTTATTAAATGATTTAATTAATCCTAAGTTTAGGTTCACTTTAAATAATCCTATTCAAAATGAAAAGCATATTAAGATTATTTTAATTCAATTACTACCACATGACATATATTAAATCATTCCTTTCCATCACATGTAACATGCATATGATTTAATCTTAAGTGTATCTATGCATGCAACATATTTTAGCACACTTAAATGATGAATGTTATGTTTAGAATTTATATTTTATTTGATTGAATTATTTAAACATATTAATTTAAAACTTTATCCAAATTCTTATATAAAAGGATATAAAAATGAAATTAAATAGGCATGTGCCTTTGTTAAACCAGGGAAGTGAGGTAATCAAATGACATCTTTGGAGCTAGCTAAAGCCTCGTATTCTTGGGATGTCTAGACTATATACCCATTTGCATTCAAATATATGTAAATTCGTATACATGAACTTAGGAACTAAGCTCCAAATCATATGGCTAATTAATTCAACCACTTAGTCAATTATGAATGCATGCAATTTTAATGTAAAATGGGATATTCATTCACTAATCACATATACATATACATGTACAAAGATATAGACAAGTACATGTCATTATTAGTGGAAGTGAGGTAATCAAATGACCTCCTTGGGGCTAACTAAAGCCTCGTATTCTCGGATGTCCGACTATATACTTGCTTTTCTTGGACACACATGGATGTATACATAAATGAAGGAAAGAAAATCATGCAAATATTGTATATTTTTTATTGAATCATTTATATATATGAATTAAAGCTCTATCCAAATTCTAATGTTCAAATACATAAGAATTAAATCAAATGGGTGTCATTATTAAACCAGGGAAGTGAGGTAATCAAATGACCTCCTTAAAAGCTAAAGTCTCGTATTCCCGTGGATGTTTAGACTATATAACAATTACCATTCAATCTTATATAAATCAACAAATGAATAGAATAAAGAGAACTCAACATTCATACACTTAAGCTATAAGCACATGCTTTTCTTATGTATTTATAACTAGCATCATAACACATATTATTATTCATTTATAAGCTTTAGAGAAATACATTTGTATTTAATAATGATAATAGCCACGCATATATTAAATTAAATCAACACATGAAAGTTTACATAAAGGAAATCCATTTTATTTCACTTAATTTTGAAAAGATGGATGCATGGATTCAAAAGACATACCAAATTTAACATGATTGGAAAGAGGACAATCAAATATTAGCCTGTGATTCCTTCAACCAAACTAGTTCTTAAGTACAATAAAATCAAATTAGATTATTTAAAGCAAACCAAAGCTTCTTTATTAATTAAGTTTTGGATTTGAATTAATTTAAAGAGGAAAAGAGAAATCATCTCTTATTGTCTTAATTCCATTCACACATTAGTGATTTGATTTAATTTAAGGAAATGTAATTAGATTTTATGAGTTAATTAAGTTGAACCCTTAATTTGATGAATTAATTACCCTTACCTATGTCACCTTAAAGTAATTAACTAAATAATTATGAGCCAACATGATATGCATGGAAAATAAACTTGTAATGATCCAAAGAAATAAAATGCAAATGGCTCATGATTAATGGGTAATTACATTAAGGGATTAATTACTCTTATTGTTTTCCACACATGTGGACTAACCATAATTTCATTAAACTCCTTTAGGTTATAAAACACTTAAAGATCTACCCTATGATATAATAATTATGGTCTGATGTGATTATGATTTTAATTTGATTAAGTGATTTATTTAATTAGTTAGATCTTTAATTTCATTTAAAAAAAGGGTGAAATAAACTTAGGAAAGGGGTCCCAACCCTATTCCATAGGTCACTTTGAAGAATGATTAATAAACTTAATTAACCAATTTGTTACTACTCATGGGATTAATTAATCATTAATTAACTTAGAAGAGTAGTTAAGGTTTAGTTAGTCAATTTTCCTACTTAAGTGAGCAATAAATCCCAAGAAAATCAAGGAGGAGGTCATCCCATTAAATTAAACAATTTGGGATTGATTAAGAGTAAAGTAATAAATTTTATAATAAAACCTTAATTAATATTCAAAATTAGTTAAGATCATTTTTAATTAATTCTACTTTGAAATACATTTGAAATGAGTATTTATTTGCTTTTTTTTATTTCTTCTTGATTTTTTTATGATTTATAGAAGTTTCATGATTAAAATGATTAATTAAACCTAATTAAAGCATAATCTTATTGCGACATGATGAGCGATGTGCTTTCCACGTGGCTCCGCGGGATTGGATACTTAAAATTTACCCGACTCAGCGCTTACGTGGAGGCAGCAGATGTGTTTTCTCATCCACTGTCTGATCTTAGATTGAATGGCTATGATTAATCCCACACATTAATAGGATTAAATCAGATCAATCTAGCAGATCTAATCATGATCGCCTAATCATGAGTCAGTTCAAGCCTCCAACATTAATGAAGGTTTGTAAGTTGCCAGTGCCAACTAGAGGAAGGGGGAACTCAGTAGCAGCAGCAGTAGCAGTAGCATGTGCCAGCCTAGCATAGACTAATAGCACAACCACTGACTGAGTCTAGCCTCTAGTCTACCATTGTAGCTACCACATCCTAGAGTTCACCATCATATCCTGATCACTCCCTCTACCACCACCATGACTATAACCTCTGTCGCTTCTCCCACCTCCATAATCACCACTGCTCCGACCACTAGCTCCATATCCTCTAGCACCTCCAAATCCCCCACCACCACAACGATAATCGCCGCCTCTCCTTCGCCTCCACCACCAGATCTAGACTGAGCCTAGTTGACGGTGATTTTCGTGTCAATGTTCTCGCTCATTCTTAGGGTTTAGGTTTAGGTTTATGATATGATCCCAAATCCTCAAAGCACCAAATACAGCCACAAATGATTCATAAACTCAATATACAGAGACCACTGATGATAACAGAGAAGAAAATATTACAAATCGGAGCATAAAACAAATACAGTTATTACAGACTACAGATACAACAGGTACAGAATAACACCAGAGCCAAAGGATTAACTACAGTGACTACAAATGCAACAGCATTTACAATTCCAAGATGGCACCACCAAAAGGATAGCTAACCGAAGATAGATAATAAATCTGCGAAGCAACATAAACAGAAAGATAATCCAAGAACCCAATAAACAATATAAACAGCCATATTATATAAAGGAAGGGAACAAAAGAAGCGAAATCAAGATAGAACCTTGCAAGCACAAGATAAGAAATTGAACCAACTCGAGAGTCAAGAAACCAATCAACAAAATATCAGCTTTTTCGTACTTTGTAAATGAAAAGAGGAAACAGATAATTTCAAGAACTTAATAAGCTCGAGCACTAACCGACCCATTTTCGGAGACGAAGGAAGCAAATGTAAGTAATAGGATCCATAAGTAAATTAGTTACAAGAGGCAAGAGATGAACATTCTAGAAGAGCAACCAAAACTATAAATAGAGATCAAAAGCCAAACAGAAAAGTAATCAAGAATTTGAAAAGGAACTTAGCTCTTGGTCTCTCTTTCTTCTTCATCCATCCTCCGCCATCTTCATCGCTCCTCACTGAAAACCATTCCTCCAGAAAAAATCCTCGGTGTTCTCCTTCGCTCCCGCAGACCGCCTTCCTCTCTGGAGTGCTTCCGACTAACAAATAAACAAACAAATAGAAAACAAAAAGGTTTAAAGGCAAAACTTATCCTAAGATTAATCGACGGCCAAGACAGAGCTACACAAAGGCAAACCACCGAGATTTCATTCAGGATACAAAGATCAAGGCAGACCGATCCAGCCCACAACAAACAAACGCATGGATTCCACTCAAGAAACATCAAGATCCAATGGCCAAATTCAAAGAGCAGAAAGCACAATCTGTGTGTTAGCATCCAACGGCTGAGATTCAAAGACGCCATCCAGCGATCTCATCCATCCGACTTGTAGCTACCAACTCGACGGGTTACAACACTCATTGAGTTAACTCAGATAAGCCCAAACCAAGCCAGATCAGACCCAACCAGGGGAAACGAACTCCAACAGAACCAACAGTGACACAAAATAGAAATATTCACTCAATCCTCAGTGACGATCCAAATACCGAAAATACAACGTATCATTTGGTGCTCGTTGATTACTACATCCTCAATCGTAAAATATGTAAGGCACAAGATACACATCCAAAACCCTAGATGAATGTGTTACCAGATTAAACAAAATAGAAGAGCAAATGACCAGTCACTATGGCATTGACAAAAATATCAAAAAGACCGTGTAATAGAAAATGATTGGAACCTCAAATCCAGGTATGTGATGCATCCCATTGAATCCTATTCTCCAAACAGACCACATACACACACACCCATGTCAACACCTCTTAAAATACATATGCCCAGATTTAATGGAGAAGACCCTAGAGGATGGCTCTTTAACGCAGAGCAGTTTTTTCAGTATTATAACTCCACAGAGGATCAGAAATTCATAATTTCCTCAGTTTACATGGATGGACCTACACTTAGCTGGTATCAATATATGCATCTTAATAAACAGCTACACTCGTGGACAGAATTTAGAGAACAACTTATTCAGAGATTTGGCCCATCCTTGTACAGAGATTTAAGGGGTGAACTTACTAAATTACAATAGAAATCTACTATACAGCAATTTTATAATGAGTTTGAGGAATTGGCAAATCAGATATCAGGTATTCCACCTGAATTCTTACAGAGCTATTTTGAATCTGGTTTAAGACAAGATATAAAAAGGGAAGTAAGAGCATTGCAGCCTAGTTCTACAAAGAAGCCTTCAGTTAGCCAAACGATGGAGGACAGCAATGATGATGTAACAATGCCAAGAAACTACAAGATCACCAACCTCGACTAAAACAACCTCAATTACTGAATGCCATACGCCCTCCTTCCACAAACACCAATCAACAAAGCAGCAATCCAAATAAACAGCCAATAATAATTCAGAGGCTAACACCTACCCAAATGGAAGAAAGAAGAAATAAAGGATTGTGTTTTAATTGTGAGGAAAAATATCACAAAGGGCATATATGTCAAGCCAAGTTATTTGCCTTCATGATAATCAATGAGGACCAAGAGTATCAATTACAGCATGATACTCAACCAGCAAGGCAGTGGATTCAAGAAGAAGCATTAGAAGCAAGCTTCAACTATCAACCTTTCAATCCAGGCTAAGGCAAATGACATAGAGATTGTATAAGTATACACATGATAAATAGTTCTAACCACTAACTTAGCTTAGATTTTATGTCAGATATAACCCAATTATATAGAATAAGATAGTCCATAGTAATAAGTCACCGGCACAAATCCCAAATCAAATAAGATGGACAAATAGAGCCACATACAAAGGAGGATTCATTTTCAGATAGGTTGGACAGACCCATCTAAATTACAGGAAGCTCACAAACAACATGAAACAAATGGCCGATAATATAGAAGAGAGCTTCAATCCAAGACTTAGATAATACAGACATGCTTTTACACTACAATCAGTAAAATTACCAAATCAGCTCAGAACATGGGCAGATAGTAATCAAGCTTGTTAAAAGTTTAGATCAAAGAAAAGTACTAACGGGAGAGCCACAAATTAAAGAAATATCAAGGCAAACAGAAGGATTTCTAGCCACAGAAGCTTCTGGGATATCAAGTAAAGAAATACAGAAAGCATCTCCAGATTTTTGACCTTGAGGACAAGGTCAGTGTGAGGAGGGGAGTAATGATATGATCCCAAATCCTCAAAGCACCAAATACTGAACAAATGATTCATAAACTCAATATACGAGACCATCGATGATAGAGAAGAAAATATTACAAATGGAGCATAAAACAAATACAGACTACAAATACAACAGATACAGAATAACACCAGAGCCAAAGGATCAACTACAGTGACTACAAATGCAACAGCATTTACAATTCCAAGATGGCACCACCAAAAGGATAGCACAACTGAAGATAGATAATAAATCCTGCAGCAGTTAACCATAAATAGTGGGAAGATCAGAATCCAGGAACCCAATAAACAATATAAATAGTTTTCTGTTATTATATAAAGGAAGGGAACAACAGAAGCCAGCAGAAATCAAGATAGAACCTTACAGTTAACAGTACAAGAAATTGAACCAGAACTCGAGAGTCAAGAAACCAGTCAACAAAATAACAGTTTTTCTATTATTTTGTAACAGAAAAGAGGAAACACAGATAATTTCAAGAACTCAATAAGCTCGAGCACTAACCGACCCATTTTCCAGAGAGACAGAAGGAAGCAACAAGTAATAATGATCCGCCTAACAAAATTAGTTACAAGAGTCTTAACAGATGAACATTCTAGAAGAGCAACCAGAAAACTATAAATAGAGATCAAAAGCCAAACAGGAAAAGTAATCAAGAATTTCAGAAAGGAACTTAGCTCTTGAGTCTCTCTTTCTTCTTCATCCATCCTCCCTGCCATCTTCATCAGTTTCTCCTACTGGAAAACCATTCCTCCGGCGAGAAAACCCTTCGGGTGTTCTCCCTTCGCTCTCGCAGACCGCCTTCCTCTCTGGAGTGCTTCGACGACTCGAACAGCCGAAAGAAACAAATAGAAAATAAACAGAAAAAGGGTTAAAGGCGAAACTTATCCTAGAAGATTAATCAGACGGCCAAGACAGAGCCAGCGCAAAGGCAAACCACGGTGAGATTTCATTCCAGGATACAAAGATCAAGGCAGACCGATCCAGCCCATAACAAACAAACGCGTGGATTCCACTCAAGAAACATCAAGATCCAACGGCCAAATTCAAAGAGCAGAAAGCACAATCCGTGTGTTAGCATCCAACGGCTGAGATTCAAAGACGCCATCCAACAGTCCAGATCTCATCCGACCCACTCATTAGCGGCTCAATTCGTGACGGGTTACAACACTCATTGAGTTAACTCAGATAATCCCAAACCAAGCTGAGACCCAGGGGAAACGAACTCCAACAGAACCGGCAGTGTCACATAATAGAAATATTCACTCAATCCTCACCTCGGATCCAAATACCGTAAAATACAACGATCGCTTTATTTTTTTAATTCATGTAGTTACATTAGGTTTAGGTTTAGGGTTTTAGTATTTATGCTTTTAGGTTTTAGGGTTTAGGGTTTAGGGTTTAGGGTTAGGGTTTATGGTTTAGGGCTTTAGGGTTTAGGGACTATGGTTGTAGGTTTAGGGTTTAGGATTTTCGATTTAGGGTTTAAGGTTTTTTAAATTAAGCAAACCGATAGGTTTAGATTTATTAAGTTTATCTATTTATTTTATTTATTTTTATTTATTTTTTTATTTATTTTTATTTAGGTTTATTATTTATTTTTATTTAGTTTAGTTTATTTATTTTTAGTTTAGGGTTTTCATTTTAATTTCTTTTCTTAAGTTTAGGTTTAATTTTTAGGTTTAAGTTCTTTTTTTTATTTTTTAGTTAGGTTTAGGGTTTTATTTTATTTTTATGTTTAGTTTTAGGTTTTTTATTTTAGGTTTTAATTTTTAGTATAGGTTTAGGTTTATTTTAGTTTATTTTATTATATTTAGTTTAAGTTTTGGTTTTAGGGTTAGTTTATTTTAGGTTTAGGTTTAGTTTTTATTTATTTTAGTTTAGTTTAGGATTAGGTTTATTTGATTTTGTTCATTTTATTTTTATTTTATGTTTACTTTTTTTAGTTTAGGGTTTAGGTTTTAATTTTATTTATTTTAGGTTCATTTTTAGGTTTTGGTTTTTTTTATTTAGTTTATATTTTATTTTATTTTAGGTTTATTTTGTTTTATTTTACATTTAGTTTTATTTTATTTAGGTTTTTATTCTTAGGTTTATTTTATTTTTTAGTTTAGTTTAGGTTTTCAATTATTTTTAATTTATTTATTTTAATTTTAATTTATTTTTTAGGTTTAGGTTTAGGTTTAATTTAGATTTTATTTTATTATTATTTTAGGTTTAGATTTTATTTATTTATTTTATTTTTAGGTTTATTTATTTTAGGTTTAGGTTATGTTCAAGAGGGTTTAGGTGGGAGGTTTAGGCTTTAAGGTAATTTAGTTTAGGTTAGAGGAGGTTTAGGGTTTAGGGTTTGGGCTTTAGTTAGAGCCCAGTTTTAGTGGAGGTTAGTTTAGAGTTTAGGTTGGTTAGAGGTTTAGGGAGGGAGGTTAGGAGTTTAATTTAGGGCCCAGGGTCAGAGAGGGTATGATTTAGGTTTAAGTATAGAGTAGTGGTTTAGGTCAGTTTAGTTTAGGAGATTTAGGTTTAGTAGTTTTGGAGTTTAAGGGTCAGGGTTAGTTAGGTGCTGGGTTTAGGGTTTGATTTTTTAGGAGTTTAGTAGAGCACAGCAGAGTTTTAGTTTAGGTTTAGTTTAGTTTAGAGGTTAGGGTTAAGGGTTGAGGTTTAGTATTGGTTTAGGGTTTAAGGTTTAGTTTTAGGATTTAAGTTTTAGGATTTAGGGTTTAGGGTTTTGGGTTTTAAGCTTTAGGGTTTAAGGTTTAGGGATTAGGGTTTTAAGGTTTAGGGTTTAGGGTTTAGGTTTTAGGTTTAGGGTTCAGGTTTTAGTTTAGTGTTTAGAGTTTTTGGTTTTTTTTTTAACAGAGAAGAAATTTAGACTCAATATTTTTTATTTCGATTTCATCAACCAAGTAACACACCAAGTTTTCTAAGACACAAGTGATGACATAGATTAAAAATGAGCAGGCATAGAGTAAATAAAAAACCCTTGTAACTAGAATTGTCTCTACTATAAAGTCATAATTCCATAAGCGTGATTAGATCAATCGCTTCGCTCCAATTACCATTAGAACCATGCCAACCTCTCGAGTAGCCTTATCCACCATCAAATCCCTAATCTCTCACTCCCCACCACCACGCGCTATGACCTCCATCGATCCTCCCTTTCCATAACCACTCTCGACAACCACCTCCATATCCACCAGCACCTCCAGATCCTCCACCACCACTATGATAACTGCCGCCTCCGCCTTCCCCTCCACCTCTAGATCTAGACTGAGGCTGGTTGGCAGTGATGTTCCTACCATCAAGGTTCTGCCCATTCTTAGGGTTTAGGTTTAGGTTTAAGTTTATTAGGTTTTAGGGTTTAGGTTTATTTTATAATTTATTTGGTTATTTTTGGTTTAAGTTTAGGGTTTGGGGTTTAGGGTTTAAGGTTTAAGGTTAGGGTTTAGGCTTTAGGGTTTAGGGTTTAGGGTTTGAAGTTTAGGGTTTTAGGGTTTTTACTTTTAGGGTTTTGGGTTTAGGGTTTAGAGTTTAGGGTTGTAGGCTTAGGGTTCTAACTTAGGGGTTTAGGGTTTAGGGCTTAGTGTTTTGGGTTTAAGATTTTGGGTTTAAGTTATATATATATTTTTAATTAAGTAAACCCAGAGGTTTAGGTTTCTTAGTATATTTAGTTTATTTTTTATTTATTTTAGTTAACATTTTTTTATTTAGATTTATTTATTTTATTTAGTTTAGTTTAGGTTTCTTATTTTAGTTTATTTTTTTGGTTTAGGTTTAGGTCTAGGTTTTTATTTTATTTTTTTAGTTTTAGGTTTTAGATTTTTATTTAAGATTTATTTTTAGGTTTTATTTTATAGTTTAGGTTTAAATTTATTTTTAGTTTATTTTATTTTATAGTTTAGGTTTAGGTTTAAGTTTAGTTTATTTTAGGTTTAGGTTTAGCTTTGATTTATTTTAGTTTAAGTTTAGGTTTATTTTATTTTATATAATTTATTTTAATTTAGGTTTACATTTTAAGTTTAGGGTTTAGGTATTATTTTATTTATTTTAGGTTTATTTTTTACATTTAGGTTTTTATTTAGTTTTTATTTTATTTTATTTTAGGTTTATTTTATTTTTACTTTACGCTTAATTTTTATTTTATTTAGGTTTTTTATTCTTAGGTTTAGTTTATTTTATAGTTTAGTTTAGGTTTTTATTTATTTTATTTTAGTTGATTCTTATTATTTTATTTTATTTTATTTTTAAGTTTAGGTTTAAGTTTTAGTTTAGGTTTTCATTATTATTTTTATTTTATTTAGGTTTAGGTTTTTTTGTTTATTTTATTTTTATGTTTTATTTAGTTTAGGATTAGGTTTTTAGGTTTTTAGGGTTTGGGGTTTAGGGTTTAGGTTGGAGAATTAGGGTTGGGTGGGTTTAGGTTTAGGGTTTTAGGGCACAGGGTCAGGGTTTAGTGCTAGGGTGATTGGGGTAAGGTCAGTCAGTGGGTTTAGGTTTAGGGCCTCTGGTCAGTACAATGAGGTTTTGGCCTTTAGAGGGATTTTATGGTTAGTTTAGGAAAGTTTAGGGTTTAGGGAGGTCAGGGTCATGGATTGGGTGATTTTAGGTTTAGGTTTAGTTTAGTAAGTTTAGGGCCTGAGTTTAGGGAAAGTTTAGGGAGGGCTTTAGTGTAGGGTTTAGGTTTAGGATTTTAGTGTGTTTGGTAGGATTAGTTAGGGTTTAAGGGTTTAGATTTAGTGTCACTGCCAAGGGTTTTAAAAAAAATAAAATAAACCCAAAAGGTTTAGGTTTATTTAGTTTATTTAGTTTATTTCATATTTTTATTTAGGTTTATTTTTTAATTTTATTTAGTTTAGATTATTTATTTTAGTTTAGGTTTTTTATTTTAGTTTATTTTTTAGGTTTAAGTTTCAGTTTATGTTTATTTTTCAATTTAGTTTTATTTTTATTTTATTTTTTAGGTTTAAGTTTTATTTTTTATTTTTAAGTTTATGTTTAGGTTTTAGGCTTATTTTTAGGTTTTATTTTTTATTTAAGTTTAAGTTTATTTTAAGTTTATTTTATTTTATTTTGTTTAGGATTTAGGTTTAGTTTATTTTAGGTTTAGGTTTAGGTTTTATTTATTTTAGTTTAGGTTTAGGTTTATCTTATTTTGTTTATTTTATTTTCATTTTAGGTTTAGTTTTTTTTTAGTTTAGGGTTTAGGTTTTATTTTTATTTATTTTTATGTTTTATTTTTAAGTTTATTTATTAGGTTTAGGTTTTTATTTAATTACATTCAGCGATGAAGACTTTCTCCTAGGGACAATTGAGCATATCCGCCTTTTTTACATTATAATGGATGTTGGCAAATACAGGCTATCCAAAGTTCTGGTTGACCCAAGTGTATCTGTCAACATTATTAGTCTAAGAACCCTTGCCTACTTGAGGATCGACATCTCCAAACTCTAAAAAGAAAGGATGATGTTGAGAGGCAATGAACAAGGCAAGAGGGCCTTGTGGTGTTTATTTTTGAATGTATGCATTACTTTTGAGGTGATCGAGTACAATATTAAGGTATGATGTACTATCTTGAAAGATAGAGGCATCACCCTACAATGGACCTAATCACGTAATAAGGACTCCTAAGGCATGATGGGACTTCGAATGTACCTGAGATTTTTCCCCTACTTTACATGGATGAATAAAATAAGGTTTATATTAAACTAGGTTCTTAAGTTCCCTATGGAGGTAAGCCTCTATTGTTCATTACATCTTAGGAAATGAAATTTTCTAAGAATACTCTTGATTAAAGTAGAAAATTATCATGTCCAAATATTTCAAGGTTAGAGAATCAAAGAATTTGTTGTATTTGGAAAATCAATTGGGAAAGTTCAAAGAGAATACTTATTTTTGGAATCCAAATGAAATAAGAAATGATCATGATACTAAGAAGCTTACTGAGTATTCTAATCTGTCATATGGTTGGGCTTTATAATTTTGAAGTGAGAAGATTTATATGTTTTGAGTTGAAATTTAATTAAATTACTAAGGCTTATAATATACTAACACAAGGTTGTGAGAATGCCTAAGAGGTGAGGATTTATGCTCGTAGCCCAAATAGAATAGCTACCTCGGATCCTAAATCTAAGGAGCTTTAGTAAAAGCTAAAGCACGACCTAAATCTAAGCTACAGGTGGACATAAGGGTTTACCTCCATAAAATAAAATAAATTGTCTGACTTCTAGACTTATAACCTAGGTGGTCGCCACTAACTCCTATGATTTTAAAACATGTAGTCGGTCTTATGAATTGCAAGATAGCTAGGTAGTTATTTAATTAGAAAGAGACTAAAGTCCTAAACACACTCCCTATAAGACTAGAGCATGAGTGCTATGAGCATATGACTTAATTTATAGATGCAAAATCTATTCAAATTTTATTTCATTTTGTGACACATTATTTTATAAAGGATTTAGGATTTCTTATGCCTAAATGCATGATGAAATAGGTTATGGGTCAAATCAGCTAGAAGAAGGTGTTCTCACCACAAGGGATGCCCTCACGGTCAAGCATTCCTTTATCGCAAGGATTGAGATCCTTCATGTTCAAGAGAGAAATAATATGCATGCATGATGTGAAACACACAACCATACAACTAAGAGGTTGCTAAATTTTTTAATTATCTTATTTATGTAATAGGCTTTATGATGAGGTTAATTTAGTTATGAGATTAGTTGGGTAGAAAAGTTATTTTTAACCTAAGAGTCTAATGCGTATCTAAGCCACACACTAAAGCATCAATCATTTAAGAAACTATGAAAACATGCCATCCTAATGCACAACGTAAACATAACATCAAACAATTATATTAACTATCATAAAAGAATAAAAGGCTAGTCGATCAGTACCACCATACAACCCAAAGTAAGAAAAGATAAAGAACTCTTTTCTTTATACAACCTAGAATATGAAAGAATAATTATAATTATATTAAATGTTATGGGGTCTTCTTTCTTCATATCTCCATTTCTAATTTGGTTCCTTCTTTCATTTGGATGGTGTTTGCTTCAAAGGCATCACAGGCACCCTAAGACAATGCCTTCTGGCCACTACTCATCCTAATCTCCCATAGATGTAATCCTAATTCATATTGATAAAATTACATTTATGTGGGAAAAGTAAATCTAACTAAACTTGCAAAATTGAGGTTAGCTAAATATACATATAATCCCAAGAAGTTATATTTATAATTTGGTGAGCACCCCATGGTGTATGCCCACCTTTCCTAACATGGATTATGCTTAAGGATTTAAGCAACCTAAAAAAAGACCAATCACATTTAATTTTAAGCATCCCTTAAGCATAATCCCCTACAAAAATAAGATTAAGCTAATATTGTCCTATCATCCATTCTACGAAGCATACACCCTAACATCCAATCTAAAATACTACATCATAAAAAAAAACATACATCACATCATGCACCGACATAACTTAGTGCTAGAAGTGGTGACTTAATTTTAATGTGTGTATTAAGGCTTAGTGGTAAGTCCTATAGGCATTAATGTTGCATTTTCTAAGTGTAGAAGGATTCAATTTAACATGAAAGGTTGATTTCACTTGAAGTAGTTTAATTGATTTGAGAATTTTAGTTTGTGTTTTCTTTTGTTTCATTTGATTACACTTAGCAACTAAGTGTTATAAAGAGTGGGAAAGAGGATTGTTCTCTTTCATCCCTACCTTAAGTCACTTTCTAAAGTATGTTAATTTGATTTAAATATCTTTAGTGAATGGCTTATTAAATGATTTAATTAATCCTAAGTTTAGGTTCACTTTAAATAATCCTATTCAAAATGAAAAGCATATTAAGATTATTTTAATTCAATTACTACCACATGACATATATTAAATCATTCCTTTCCATCACATGTAACATGCATATGATTTAATCTTAAGTGTATCTATGCATGCAACATATTTTACACTTAAATGATGAATGTTATGTTTTAGAATTTATATTTTATTTGATTGAATTATTTAAACATATTAATTTAAAACTTTATCCAAATTCTTATATAAAAGGATATAAAATGAAATTAAATAGGCATGTGCCTTTGTTAAACCAGGGAAGTGAGGTAATCAAATGACATCTTTGGAGAGCTAAAATCATTCTTGGGATGTCTAGACTATATACCCATTTGCATTCAAATATATGTAAATTCGTATACATGAACTTAGGAACTAAGCTCCAAATCATATGGCTAATTAATTCAACCACTTAGTCAATTATGAATGCATGCAATTTTAATGTAAAATGGGATATTCATTCACTAATCACATATACATATACATGTACAAAGATATAGACAAGTACATGTCATTATTAAGCCAGGAAAGTGAGGTAATCAAATGACCTCCTTGGGGCTAACTAAAACCTTATTCTCGGGATGTCCGGACTATATACTTGCTTTTCTTGGACACACATGGATGTATACATAAATGAAGGAAAGAAAATCATGCAAATATTGTATATTTTTTATTGAATCATTTATATATATGAATTAAAGCTCTATCCAAATTCTAATGTTCAAATACATAAGAATTAAATCAAATGGTACGTGTCATTATTAAACCGAAGTGAGGTAATCAAATGACCTCCTTAGGGCAAGCTAAAGTCTCGTATTCCCAGGATGTTTAGACTATATAACAATTACCATTCAATCTTATATAAATCAACAAATGAATAGAATAAAGAGAACTCAACATTCATACACTTAAGCTATAAGCACATGCTTTTCTTATGTATTTATAACTAGCATCATAACACATATTATTATTCATTTATAAGCTTTAGAAATACATTTGTATTTAATAATGATAATATACGCATATATTAAATTAAATCAACACATGAAAGTTTACATAAAGGAAATCCATTTTATTTCACTTAATTTTGAAAAGATGGATGCATGGATTCAAAAGACATACCAAATTTAACATGATTGGAAAGAGGACAATCAAATATTAGCATGTGATTCCTTCAACCAAACTAGTTCTTAAGTACAATAAAATCAAATTAGATTATTTAAAGCAAACCAAAGCTTCTTTATTAATTAAGTTTTGGATTTGAATTAATTTAAAGAGGAAAAGAGAAATCATCTCTTATTGTCTTAATTCCATTCCCACATTAGTGATTTGATTTAATTTAAGGAAATGTAATTCAGTTGATTTTATGAGTTAATTAAGTTGAACCCTTAATTTGATGAATTAATTACCCTTACCTATGTCACCTTAAAGTAATTAACTAAATAATTATGAGCCAACATGATATGCATGGAAAATAAACTTGTAATGATCCAAAGAAATAAAATGCAAATGGCTCATGATTAATGGGTAATTACATTAAGGGACGTAATTAATTACTCTTATTGTTTTCCACACATGTGGACTAACCATAATTTCATTAAACTCCTTTAGGTTATAAAACACTTAAAGATCTACCCTATGATATAATTAATTATGGTCTGATGTGATTATGATTTTAATTTGATTAAGTGATTTATTTAATTAGTTAGATCTTAATTAATTTCATTTAAAAAAAGGGTGAAATAAACTTAGGGAAAGGGGTCCCAACCCTATTCCATAGGTCACTTACTGTTGAAGAATGATTAATAAACTTAATTAACCAATTTGTTACTACTCATGGGATTAATTAATCATTAATTAACTTAGAAGAGTAGTTAAGGTTTAGTTAGTCAATTTTCCTACTTAAGTGAGCAATAAATCCCAAGAAAATCAAGGGAGCAGAGGTCATCCCATTAAATTAAACAATAAAATTTGGGATTAATTGCTCAAGTAATTAAGGATAAATTAAGTTAATAAATTTTATAATAAAACCTTAATTAATATTCAAAATTAGTTAAGATCATTTTTAATTAATTCTACTTTGAAATACATTTGAAATGAGTATTTATTTGCTTTTTTTTATTTCTTCTTGATTTTTTTATGATTTATAGAAGTTTCAGCGATTAAAAATGATTAATTAAACCTAATTAAAGCATAATCTTATTGGCGCGACATGATGAGCTGATGCAGCGTGCTTTCCACGTGACTCCTTGGGATTGGCTACTTAAAACTTACCCGACTGAGCGCTTACGTGGAGGCAGCAGATATGTTTTCTCATCCACTGTCCGATCTTAGATTGAATGGCTATGATTAATCCCACACCTTAATAGGATTAAATCAGATCAATCTAGCATATCTAATCATGATCGTCTAATCATGAGTCAGTTCAAGCCTCCAACATTAATGAAGGTTTGTAAGTTGCCAGTGCCAACTAGAGGAAGGGGAACTTCGATGGCCCGTGAGCGGTAGCATGTGACTAGCATAGAATAGCACAACCACGAGTCTAGCCTCTAGTCTGCCTTGTAACCACATCCTGAGTTCACCATCATATCATCACTCCCTCTACCACCACCATGACTATAACCTCTGCTTCTCCCACCTCCATAATCACCAGACCACTAGCTCCATATCCTCTAGCACCTCCAAATCCCCACCACCAGCGATAATCGCCCCTCCTTGCTCCACCACTGGATCTGGAGCTAGTTGTGGTGATTTTCCCAGTGTCAATGTTCTGCTCATTCTTAGGGTTTAGGTTTAGGTTTATGATATGATCCCAAATCCTCAAAGCACCAAATACATTGATTCATAAACTCAGACCACATGATGAGAGAAGAAAATATTACAAATTGGAGCATAAAACAAATACGGTTATTACGCTGATAGAGTGCAGAATAACACCGAGCCAAAGGATTAACTACGGTGACTACAAATGCATTTACAATTCCAAGATGGCACCACAAAGGATAGCTGGAAGATAGATAATAAATCCCGGTTAAATAAGCGGTGGGAAGATCGAATCGAACAATAAACAATATAAAGCGGTTTTACATTTATTATATAAAGGAAGGGAACAAAAGAAGCCAAATCAAGATAGAACCTTGCGTTACGGTACAAGAGAATTGAACCGAACTGGAGTCAAGAAACCAATCAACAAAATAAGTTTACTTTTGTTGAAGAGGAAACACAGATAATTTCAAGAACTTAATAAGCTCGAGCACTAACCCATTTTCCAGAGAGGCAGAAGGAAACAGCAGAAATAATGGGATCGGTCTAGATTGTTACAAGAGCAGATGAACATTCTAGAAGAGCAACCATAAATAGAGATCAAAAGCCAGGAAAAGTAATCAAGAATTTGAGAAAGGAACTTAGCTCTTGGTCTCTCTTCATCATCCATCTTCATCGGTTTCTCCTCACTGAAAACCATTCCTCCGGCGAGAAAATCCTCGGGTGTTCTCCCTTCGCTCCCGCACCTTCTCAGGTGCTTGACTGCAGTCGAAACAAACAAATAGAAAACAAACAGAAAAAAGGTTAAAGGCAAAACTTATCCCAGAAGATTAATCAGACGGCCAAGACAGAGCTAGCACAAAGGCAAACCACGCTGAGATTTCATTCCAGGATACAAAGATCAAGGCAGACCAATCCAGCCCACAACAAACAAACGCGTGGATTCCACTCAAGAAACATCAAGATCCAATGGCCAAATTCAAAGAGCAGAAAGCACAATCCGTGTGTTAGCATCCAACGGGATTCAAAGACGCCATCCAAGCAGATCTCATCAGACTCGGTTAAGCTCAACTCACGGGTTACAACACTCATTGAGTTAACTCACTGTATTAAGCCCAAACCAAGCCAGATCAGACCCAACCAGGGGAAACGAACTCCAACAGAACCAACAGTGACACAAAATAGAAATATTCACTCAATCCTCGTATCCAAATACCGAAAATACAACGTATCATTTGGTGCTCTCGTTGATTACTACATCCTCAATCGAAAATATGGAGAAGGCACAAGATACACATCCAAAACCCCTAGATGAATGTGTTGCTAAACAAAATAGAAGCAAATGACCTCGTCACTATGGCATTGAAATATCAAAAGGACATAGAAAGCAGTTGGAAAAACAACCTCAAATCCAGGTATGTGATGCATCCCATTCAGAATCCTATTCTCCAAACAGACCACATACACACACACCCATGTCAACACCTCTTAAAATACATATGCCCAGATTTAATGGAGAAGACCCTAGAGGATGGCTCTTTAACGCGCAGCGGTTTTTTGATATAACTCCACGGAGAGAAATTCATAATTTCCTCAGTTTACATGGATGGACCTACACTTAGCTGGTATCAATATATGCATCTTAATAAACAGCTACACTCGTGGACAGAATTTAGAGAACAACTTATTCAGAGATTTGGCCCATCCTTGTACAGAGATTTAAGGGGTGAACTTACTAAATTACAATAGAAATCTACTATACAGCAATTTTATAATGAGTTTGAGGAATTGGCATCATATATCGTATTCCATTCCACGAATTCTTCTGAGCTATTTTGAATCTGGTTTAAGACAAGATATAAAAGGGAAGTAAGAGCATTGCTAGTTCCCTGAAGCCTTCCAGTTATAGCGATGGAGGACAAGCTAGGCGATGATGTAACAATGCCAAGAAACTACAAGATCGAACCTCCGACTAAAACAACCTCACAATAGCGACCCTGCCTTCCACAAACACCAATCAACAAAGCAGCAATCCAAATAAACAGCCAATAATAATTCAGAGGCTAACACCTACCCAAATGGAAGAAAGAAGAAATAAAGGATTGTGTTTTAATTGTGAGGAAAAATATCACAAAGGGCATATATGTCAAGTTATTTGCCTTCATGATAATCAATGAGGACCAAGAGTATCAATTACGACATGATACTCAACCAGCAAAGATTCAAGAAGAAGCATTAGAAGCAAGCTTCATCAACCTATCTTCAAAAGGCAAAATGACATAGAGATTGTATAAGTATACACATGATAAATAGTTCTAACCACTAACTTAGCTTAGATTTTATGTCGATATAATTATATAGAATAAGATAGTCCATAGTAATAAGTCAGCACAAATCCGACCTCAAATAAGATGGACAAATAGAGCGATTATCATAATACGATACCTACAAAGGAGGATTCATTTTCGGATAGGTTGGATAGACCCATCTAAATCGGAAGCTCACAAACAACATGAAACAAATGGCGATAATATAGAAGAGCTTCAATCCAAGACTTAGATATCTGAGACATGCTTTTACACTACAATCAAAATTACCAAATCTCGAACATGGGGATAGTAATCAAGCTTGTTAAAGTTTAGATCAAAGAAAAATACTCGGAGAGCCACAAATTAAAGAAATATCAAGGCAAACAGAAGGATTTCTAGCCACAGAAGCTTCTGGGATATCAAGTAAAGAAATACAGAAAGCATCTCCAGATTTTTGACCTTGAGGACAAGGTCAGTGTGAGGAGGGGAGTAATGATATGATCCCAAATCCTCAAAGCACCAAATACAGGCACAAATGATTCATAAACTCAATATACAGAGACCACTGATGATAACAGAGAAGAAAATATTACAAATCAGAGCATAAAACAAATACAGTTTACAGACTACAAATACAATGAAGAAACACGAGCCAAAGGATCAACTACGGTGACTATGCAACGCATTTACAATTCCAAGATGGAACCACCAAAAGGATAGCACAATTGAAGATAGATAATAAATCCTAGTAACCATAAATAGGGAAGAGATCAATCATAAACAATATAAATAGTTTTATTTATTATAAGGAAGGGAACAACGGAATCAAGATAGAACCACAGTTAGCACGAGAAATTGAACTTCGAGAGTCGAAAACAGTCAACAAAATAAGTTTTCTATTATTTTGTAGCAGAGAAAAGAGGAAACACAGATAATTTCAAGAACTCAATAAGCTCGAGCACTTTTCCAGAGAGACGGAAGAGCAGAGTAATGATCATAGCGAAATTAGTTACAAGAGTCTTAACAGATGAACATTCTAGAAGAGCAACCAGAAAACTATAAATAGAGATCAAAAGCCAAACAGAAAAGTAATCAAGAATTTCAGAAAGGAACTTAGCTCTTCAGTCTCTCTTTCTTCTTCATCCATCCTCCCACATCTTCATGGGTTCTCCTACTGAAAACCATTCCTCCAGAAAACCCTCGGGTGTTCTCCCTTAGCTCATGAGACGCCTTCCTCTCTCGAGTGCTTGACGACTGAACGAAGAAACAAATAGAAAATGAGAAAAGGGTTAAAGGCGAAACTTATCCTAGAAGATTAATCGACGGCCAAAGGCAGGCAGTATGAAAGGCAAACCACGGTGAGATTTCGTTCAGGATACAAAGATCAAGGCAGACCGATCCAGCCCACAACAAACAGCGTGGATTCCACTCAAGAAACATCAAGATCCAACGGCCAAATTCAAAGAGCAGAAAGCACAATCCGTGTGTTAGCATCCAACGGCTGAGATTCAAAGACACCATCCAACAATCCAGATCTCATCCGACCGGACTCGATTAGCAGCTCAATTCAGACGGGTTACAACACTCATTGAGTTAACTCACTGTATTAAGCCCAAACCAAGCCAGATCAGACCCAACTAGGGGAAACGAACTCCAACAGAACCAGCAGTGTCACATAATAGAAATATTCACTCAATCCTCACTGTATCAGATCCAAATACCAGAAAATACAACGTATCAGTTTATTTTTAATTCATGTAGTTACATTAGGTTTAGGTTTAGGGTTTTAGTATTTATGCTTTTAGGTTTTAGGGTTTGGTTTAGGGTTTAGGGTTAGGGTTTATGGTTTAGGGCTTAGGGGTTTTTAAGGTTTAGGGTTTAGGGACTATGGTTGTAGGTTTAGGGTTTAGGATTTTCGATTTAGGGTTTAAGGTTTTTTTAAATTAAGTAAACCGATAGGTTTAGATTTATTAAGTTTATCTAGCTTATTTTATATTTATTTTTATTTATTTTTTTATTTATTTTTATTTAGGTTTATTATTTATTTTTATTTAGTTTAGTTTATTTATTTTTAGTTTAGGGTTTTCATTTTAATTTCTTTTTTTAAGTTTAGGTTTATTTTTAGGTTTAAGTTCTATTTTTTATTTTTAGTTTTAGGTTTAGGGTTTTATTTTATTTTTTATGTTTAGGTTTTAGGTTTTTATTTTAGGTTTTATTTTTTAGTTTAGGTTTAGGTTTATTTTTAGTTTATTTTATTATATTTAGTTTAAGTTTAGGTTTAGGTTTAGTTTATTTTAGGTTTAGGTTTAGTTTTATTTATTTTAGTTTAGTTTAGGATTAGGTTTATTTGATTTTGTTCATTTTATTTTTATTTTATGTTTACTTTTTTTAGTTTAGGGTTTAGGTTTTAATTTTTATTTATTTTTAGGTTCATTTTTTAGGTTTTGGTTTTTATTTAGTTTATATTTTATTTTATTTTAGGTTTATTTTGTTTTTATTTTACATTTAGTTTTTATTTTATTTAGGTTTTTTATTCTTAGGTTTATTTTATTTTTTAGTTTAGTTTAGGTTTTCAATTATTTTAATTTATTTATTTTTAATTTTTAATTTATTTTTTTTAGGTTTAGGTTTAGGTTTTAATTTAGATTTTTTATTTTATTATTTTATTTAGGTTTAGATTTTATTTATTTATTTTATTTTTAGGTTTTATTTATTTTAGGTTTAGGTTTTTATGTTTTTACAGTTTAGGGTTTAGGGTTTAGGGTTTCTAGGTTTAGGCTTTAAGGTTTATAATTTTTAGGCTTTAGGGTTAGTTTAGGGTTTAGGTTTTAGGGTTTAGGGTTTAAGCTTTAGGCTTTTGAGCTTAGGGTTTTTAGTGGTTTAGGGTTAGTTTAGAGTTTAGGTTTTAAGGTTTTAGGGTTTAGGTTTTAGGGTTTAGGGTTTAGGGTTAGGGTTAGGGTTTAATGTTTAGGGTTTAGGGTTAGAGTTTAGGGTTTATGATTTAGGGTTTAGAGTATAGTGTCTTAGGTTTATGCTTTTAGGGTTTAAGGTTTAGGGTTTAGTTTATAGTTAGGATTTAGTTTTAGTTCAGAGTTTTAGTTTAGAGCTTAGGGTTTAGTTCAGGTTTATAGTTAGTTTAAAGGTTTGATTTAAACTTTAGTTTAAGGTTTAGGTTTATAGTGTAAGGGTTTAAACTTTAGTTTAGGTTTTGGAGTTTAGGTTTTAGTTAGTTAGGAGTTAAGGGTTAAGTGTTTAGGTTTTAGTTTAGTTTAAGGTTTAGTTTAAGATTTAGTTAGATTTAGGGTTTAGGGTTTTGGGTTTTAAGCTTTTAGGTTTAAGGTTTAGGATTGTTTTAAGGTTTAGGGTTTAGGTTTAGGTTTTAGGTTTAGGTTAGTTTTAGTTTAGTGTTTAGAGTTTTTTTTTAAGAAGAAATTTAGACTCAATATTTTTATTTGATTTCATCAACCAAGTAACACACCAAGTTTTCTAAGACACAAGTGATGACATAGATTAAAATGAGCGGCATAGAGTAAATAAAAAACCCTTGTAACTAGAATTGTCTCTACTATAAAGTCATAATTCCAGCGGTCGGATCAATGGTTCTTGATTTCTCCATTACCATTAGAACCATGCCAACCTCTCGGTAGCCTTATCCACCATCAAATCCCTAATCTCTCACTCCCCACCACCAGCTATGACCTCCATCGATCCTCCCTCTTCCACCACCAGTGCTCGACAACCACCTCCATATACATGACACCTCCCATCCTCCTACCACTATGATACTTGCCGCCTCCGCCTTCCCCTCCACCTCGGATCTAGGCTGGTTGGGTGATGTTCCATCAAGGTTCTACCCATTCTTAGGGTTTAGGGTTATTAGGTTTTAGGGTTTAGGTTTATTTTATAATTTATTTGGTTATTTTTGGTTTAAGTTTAGGGTTTGGGGTTTAGGGTTTAAGGTTAGGCTTTAGGCTTTAGGGTTTAGGGTTTAGGGTTTGAAGTTTAGGGTTTTAGGGTTTATGCTTTTAGGGTTTTGGGTTTAGGGTTTAGAGTTTAGGGTTGTAGGCTTAGGGTTCTAACTTAGGGGTTTAGGGTTTAGGGCTTAGTGTTTTGGGTTTAAGATTTTGGGTTTAAGTTATATATATATATTTTTAATTAAGTAAACCGGTAGGTTTAGGTTTCTTTAGTATATTTAGTTTATTTTTTATTTATTTTAGTTAACATTTTTTTATTTAGATTTATTTATTTTATTTAGTTTAGTTTAGGTTTCTTATTTTAGTTTATTTTTTTGGTTTAGGTTTAGGTCTAGGTTTTATTTTATTTTTTTTAGTTTTAGGTTTTAGATTTTATTTAAGATTTATTTTAGGTTTTATTTTATAGTTTAGGTTTAAATTTATTTTTAGTTTATTTTATTTTATAGTTTAGGTTTAGGTTTAAGTTTAGTTTATTTTAGGTTTAGGTTTAGCTTTGATTTATTTTAGTTTAAGTTTAGGTTTATTTTATTTTATATAATTTATTTTTAATTTAGGTTTACATTTTTTTAAGTTTAGGGTTTAGGTATTATTTTTTATTTATTTTTAGGTTTATTTTTTACATTTAGGTTTTTATTTAGTTTTTATTTTATTTTATTTTAGGTTTATTTTATTTTACTTTTAATTTTTTTTTTTTATTTGGGTTTTTTATTCTTAGGTTTAGTTTATTTTATAGTTTAGTTTAGGTTTTATTTATTTTATTTTAGTTGATTCTTATTATTTTATTTTATTTTATTTTTAAGTTTAGGTTTAAGTTTTAGTTTAGGTTTTCATTATTATTTTTATTTTATTTAGGTTTAGGTTTTTTTGTTTATTTTATTTTCATGTTTTATTTAGTTTAGGATTATGTTTTTAGGTTTTTAGGGTTTGGGGTTTAGGGTTTAGGGTTTTAAGGTTTAGGAATTAGGGTTAGGGTTTGGGTTTAGGTTTAGGGTTTTAGGGTATAGGGTTTTAGGGTTTAGGTTTCAGGGTTAGGGTTTGGATTTAAGGTTTACTGTTTAGGCTTTAGGGTTAAAGGTTTTTAGGGTTTAAGGTTTAGGGTTCTTGTTGCGAGGGTTTAAACTTTAGGAGGTTTAAGTTATATAGTTAGTTTAGGGTTTAAAGTTTAGGGTTTTAGGGTTTAGGGTTTAGGGTTATGGATAGGGCTTAAGGTTTAGTTTTAGGGTTTAGGGTTTAAGTTTTAAGGTTAGTTTAAGGTTTAGGGTTTAGAGTTTAGGGATTAAGGTTTAGGGTTTAGGGCTTTTTAGTGTTTAGGGTTTAGGGTTTAGGATTTTTTAGTGTTTAGGGTTTAGGGTTAGTTTTAGGGTTTAAGGGTTTAGGATTTAGTGTTTACGGTTAAGGGTTTTAAAAAAAATAATAAGTAAACTGGAAGGTTTAGGTTTATTTAGTTTATTTAGTTTATTTCATATTTTTATTTAGGTTTATTTTTTATTTTTATTTAGTTTAGTTTATTTATTTTAATTTAGGTTTTTTATTTTAGTTTATTTTTTAGGTTTAAGTTTCAGTTTATGTTTATTTTTCAGTTTAGTTTTATTTTTATTTTATTTTTTAGGTTTAAGTTTTATTTTTTATTTTTAAGTTTATGTTTAGGTTTTAGGTTTATTTTTAGGTTTTATTTTTTTGTTTAGGTTTAAGTTTATTTTTAGTTTATTTTATTTTATTTTGTTTAGGATTTAGGTTTAGTTTATTTTAGGTTTAGGTTTAGGTTTTATTTATTTTAGTTTAGGTTTAGGTTTATCTTATTTTGTTTATTTTATTTTTATTTTAGGTTTAGTTTTTTTTTTAGTTTAGGGTTTAGGTTTTATTTTTTATTTATTTTTATGTTTTATTTTTAAGTTTATTTTTTAGGTTTAGGTTTTATTTAATTACATTCTGATGAAGACTTTCTCAGGGACAATTGAGCATATCCCTTTTTTACATTATAATGGATGTTGGCAGATGAATATCAAAGTTACGGTTGACCCAAGTGTATGTCAACATTATTAGTCTAGAACCCTTACTTGAGGATCGACATCTCCAAACTCTAAAAAGAAAGGATGATGTTGAGAGGCAATGAACAAGGCAAGAGGGCCTTGTGGTGTTTATTTTTGAATGTATGGGGCGTACTTTTTGAGGTGATCGAGTACAATATTAAGGTATGATGTACTATCTTGAAAGATTGAGGCATCACCCTACAATGGACCTAATCACGTAATAAGGACTCCTAAGGCATGATGGGACTTCGAATGTACCTGAGATTTTTCCCCTACTTTACATGGATGAATAAAATAAGGTTTATATTAAACTAGGTTCTTAAGTTCCCTATGGAGGTAAGCCTCATTGTTCATTACATCTTAGGAAATGAAATTTTCTAAGAATACTCTTGATTAAAGTAGAAAATTATCATGTCCAAATATTTCAAGGTTAGAGAATCAAAGAATTTGTTGTATTTGGAAAATCAATTGGGAAAGTTCAAAGAGAATACTTATTTTTGGAATCCAAATGAAATAAGAAATGCTCATGATACTAGGAAGCTTACTGAGTATTCTAATCTGTCATATGGTTGGGCTTTATAATTTTGAAGTGAGAAGATTTATATGTTTTGAGTTGAAATTTAATTAAATTACTAAGGCTTATAATATACTAACACAAGGTTGTGAGAATGCCTAAGAGGTGAGGATGCTTATGCAGCCCAAATAGAATAGCTACCTGGATCCTAAATCTAAGGAGCTTTAGTAAAGCTAAAAGCTAAATCTAAATCTGGTGGACATAAGGGTTTACCTCCATAAAATAAAATAAATTGTCACTTCTAGACTTATATAACTAGTGGTGACTAACTCCTCTATGATTTTAAAAACATGGTCTTATGAATTGCAAGATAGCTAGGGTAGTTATTTAATTAGAAAGAGACTAAAGTCCTAAACACACTCCTATAAGACTAGAGATGAGCATATGACTATAGATGCTTTCATGAATCATTATGAATTTCATTTTGATAAAGGATTTATTCAAATGCATGATGAAATTAGCATTCCTTTGTTCTTAAGGGAGATCCTTCATGTTCAAGAGAAATAATAATATGCATGCATGATGAAACACACACAACCATACTAAGAGGTTGCTAAATTTTTTAATTATCTTATTTATGTAAACTTTATGATGAGGTTAATTTAGTTATGAGTGATTAGTTGGGTAGAAAAGTTATTTTAACCTAAGAGTCTAATCATATCTAAGCCACACACTAAAGCATCAATCATTTAAGAAACTATGAAAAGCATGCCATCCTAATGCACAACGTAAACATAACATCAAACAATTATATTAACTATCATAAAAGAATAAAAGGCTAGTATACCAACAACCATAAAAGTAAGAAAAGATAAGTAGGAACTTTATTTATACAACCTAGAATATGAAAGAATAATTATAATTATATTAAATGTTATGGGGTCTTCTTTCTTCATATCTCCATTTCTAATTTGGTTCCTTCTTTCATTTGGATGGTGTTTGCTTCAAAGGCATCACTGGCACCCTAAGACAATGCCCCTTCACTACTCATCCTAATCTCCCATAGATGTAATCCTAATTCATATTGATAAAATTACATTTATGTGGGAAAAGTAAATCTAACTAAACTTGCAAAATTGAGGTTAGCTAAATATACATATAATCCCAAGAAGTTATATTTATAATTTGGGTGAGCACATGGGTAACTATGCCCACCTTTCCTAACTTGGATTATGCTTAAGGATTTAAGCAACCTGTAAAAAGAGCAATCACATTTATTTTTAAGCATCCCTTAAGCATAATCCCCCACAAAAAATATGATTAGGCTAATATTGTCCTATCATCCATTCTACGAAGCATACACCCTAACATCCAATCTAAAATACTACATCATAAAAAAAACATACATCACATCATACACATAACTTAGTGCTAGAAGTGGTGACTTAATTTTAATGTGTGTATTAAGGCTTCGTGGTAAGTCCATGAGGCATTAATGTTGCATTTTCTAAGTGTAGAAGGATTCAATTTAACATGAAAGGTTGATTTCACTTGAAGTTGTTTAATTGAATTAAGAATTTTAGTTTGTGTTTTCTTTATTTTCATATGATTACACTTAGTAACTAATTGTTGTAAAGAGAAGAAAGAGGATTGTTCTCTTTCATCCCTATCTTAAGTCACTTTCTAAAGTATGTTAATTTGATTTAAATATCTTTAGTGAATGGCTTATTAAATGATTTAATTAATCTAAGTTTAGGTTCACTTTAAATAATCCTATTCAAAATGAAAAGCATATTAAGATTATTTTAATTCAATTACTACCACATGACATATATTAAATCATTCCTTTCCATCACATGTAACATGCATATGATTTAATCTTAAGTGTATCTATACAAACATATTTTAGCACACTTAAATGATGAATGTTATGTTTAGAATTTATATTTTATTTGATTGAATTATTTAAACATATTAATTTAAAACTTTATCCAAATTCTTATATAAAAGGATATAAAATGAAATTAAATAGGCATGTGCCTTTGTTAAACCAGGGAAGGTAAGGTAATGACATCTTTGGAGCTAGCTAAAGCCGTATTCTTGGGATGTCTAGACTATATACCCATTTGCATTCAAATATATGTAAAATTGTATACATGAACTTAGGAACTAAGCTCCAAATCATATGGCTAATTAATTCAACCACTTAGTCAATTATGAATGCATGGAATTTTAATGTAAAATGGGATATTCATTCACTAATCACATATACATATACATGTACAAAGATATAGACAAGTACATGTCATTATTAAGCCAGGGAAGTGAGGTAATCAAATGACCTCCTTGGGGCTAACTAAAGCCTCGTATTCTCAGGATGTCCAGACTATATACTTGCTTTTCTTGGACACACATGGATGTATACATAAATGAAGGAAAGAAAATCATGCAAATATTGTATATTTTTTATTGAATCATTTATATATATGAATTAAAGCTCTATCCAAATTCTAATGTTCAAATACATAAGAATTAAATCAAATGGGTACGTGTCATTATTAAACCAGGGAAGTGAGGTAATCAAATGACCTCCTTAGGGCAAGCTAAAGTCTCGTATTCCCAGGATGTTTAGACTATATAACAATTACCATTCAATCTTATATAAATCAACAAATGAATAGAATAAAGAGAACTCAACATTCATACACTTATAAGCACATGCTTTTCTTATGTATTTATAACTAGCATCATAACACATATTATTATTCATTTATAAGCTTTAGAAATACATTTGTATTTAATAATGATAATACGCATATATTAAATTAAATCAACACATGAAAGTTTACATAAAGGAAATCCATTTTATTTCACTTAATTTTGAAAAGATGGATGCATGGATTCAAAAGACATACCAAATTTAACATGATTGGAAAGAGGACAATCAAATATTAGCATGTGATTCATTCAACCAAACTAGTTCTTAAGGACAATCAAATCAAATTATATTATTTAAAGCAAACCAAAGCTTCTTTATTAATTAAGTTTTGGATTTGAATTAAATTAAAGAGGAAAAGAGAAATCATCTCTTATTGTAATTCCATTCCACATTAGTGATTTGATTTAATTTAAGGAAATGTAATTAGTTGATTTTATGAGTTAATTAAGTTGAACCCTTAATTTGATGAATTAATTACCTTACCTATGTCACCTTAAAGTAATTAACTAAATAATTATGAGCCAACATGATATGCATGGAAAATAAACTTGTAATGATCCAAAGAAATAAAATGCAAATGGCTCATGATTAATGGGTAATTACATTAAGGGACGTAATTAATTACTCTTATTGTTTTCCACACATGTGGACTAACCATAATTTCATTAAACTCCTTTAGGTTATTAAAACTTAAAGATCTACCCATGATATAATTAATTATGATGTGATTATGATTTTAATTTGATTAAGTGATTTATTTAATTAGTTAGATCTTAATTAATTTAAAAGGGTGAAATAAACTTAGGGAAAGGGGTCCCAACCCTATTCCATAGGTCACTTACTGTTGAAGAATGATTAATAAACTTAATTAACCAATTTGTTACTACTCATGGGATTAATTAATCATTAATTAACTTAGAAGAGTAGTTAAGGTTTAATTAGTCAATTTTCCTACTTAAGTGAGCAATAAATCCCAAGAAAATCAAGGGAGCAGAGGTCATCCCATTAAATTAACCAACAAAATTTGGGATTAATTTCTCAAGTAATTAAGGAGAAATTAAGTTAATAAATTTTATAATTAAACCTTAATTACTATTCAAAATTAGTTAAGATCATTTTTAATTAATTCTACTTTGAAATACATTTAAAATGAGTATTTATTTGCATTTTTTATTTCTTCTTGATTGTTTTATGATTTATAGAAGTTTCGGCTATTAAAAATGATTAATTAAACCTAATTAAAGCATAATCTTATTGGCGACATGATGGGCTGATGCGTGCTTTCCACGCTCCTGGGATTGGCTACTTAAAACTTAGGCTTACGTGGGCGGTGATGTATGTTTTCTCATCCTTTGTCGATCTTAGATTGAATGGCATTAATCCCACACCTTAATAGGATTAAATCAGATCAATCTAGCATATCTAATCATGATCATCTAATCATGAGTCAGTTCAAGCCTCCAACATTAATGAAGGTTTGTAAGTTGCCAGTGCCAACTAGAGGAAGGGGAACTGAGCGGCGGTAGCACATGTGACTAGCATAGACTAATAGCACAACCATTGACTGAGTCTAGCCTCTAGTCTACCGTTGTAGCTACCAAATCCTAGAGTTCACCTACTTTAGCTAGCTCTTCTTCTACTAGTAGAACTCTTGTATCAGAATGACACAAAATCCTTACCCTCTTACTTTACTTGACTTCTACTTTGTACCTCTATCTCTAATTAAAGAATAAAGCTAGCTTGAATTACATCGTGTCACTTCTAATGGGTTTCTACTTTATTCTTAATAATAACTCTTCAAGTCAAAATAACTATAATTAATCTCCCTCTTTAGATTGAGTTGGACTTTCTTACTCTGAATATTATAGGTTCTCCTCTTGAGATAGACTTGGAATCATCCAAATCTTAGGGTTCCATAGGAGAAGCTATAGGTGAGCGATGTAGGTAGAATCCATTACCCGCACAAGAGATCACTGAAGTCAACCTCCGTAGTGGCAAGGTTCTACCTCCTAAGGTAGCACCTTAAGATAGAGGGAAATAAGCATTGGTACAGAGGATCGAAAAGCTCCTCCACAGGATGCTCCACCCTTGGATATGCTTGTGGAGGATCAGCCCAAGGTGGACTACAATGTCCTCTCTCATCTAAGAAAGTTGCTATATAAGCTAAGCATATATGATGCCATCATCTTATCCAAAGAGATGAGGGAATCGTTAATCAAGGCTCTCCTTGATCTTGAGATATGCTTAGCTTAATTGACTATTGGTGAGGAGGCACATTATGCAAAAGAATCTCGGGGATCACTTTCAGATGAAGATCTTCTTCGGGACTTGGCACAAGTCCCTCGCATCATAGTTGACATGGGTAGATTTAGGCGGAGTTACGGTTGATCAGGTGCATCGGTGAACATTATGAGACTAAAGAGTCTTGCCTATTTGAGGATCGACATCTCCACACTCTGAGGAGATCAGATGATGTTGAGAGGATTTAATGAACAAGGATAAAGGGATTTAGGTTCCATAGTGTTACCCTTGGAGATAGGTGACTAGAAGATTGAAGCCAAGTTTTACATCATTGATTCCAATAATTCATTCATTGCTTTTCCCGGTAGGCCTTGGATACATCAGAACAAGATAATTCCAACCTCCCTCCATCAGTGCATTAAGTTCAGAAAGGATGAAATTGAATACCATGTCAATGGAGATGAAGAGCCATTTTCAGTTAGAGAGGTTAAGATTTATGAGGATGCGACCTTCTATCTTCCTCAAAACACCCTTCCTCATGAAAGTGGACAAAACTCAAACACAAAAGAAAAAGAAAATGAAGAAAAAGAAAGAGCAAAATAAAAAGAAAAGAAAAATGAAAATCCATGTGCATAAGAAAGGGGAATTGAAGAAGAAATAGAGCCACACATCACATTCCACCCATAGTTCATTCCATCATATGGACATGTAGGCAGGATGAATCAACCTCCACCAGACAGAGGTAGAGGCAGAAATAGAGGTAGTTCTAAAAGTGGTCTTCCATCAGCCAATAGTGATTATGTTCTAGTTCATAAGAGTACCCCTATTATTCACATTGACTTGGAATCCATTTCGAGGATGAGTCGATATGATTAGTATACCAACCCCTCTGGGTTCCATTGGAGGTGACTTTTGAAAATAATGAAGACCAGGCCTCTAGACAAAGCAAAGTATTCGAATCAGGTTTATGTGAGACTATTAGGAAGCTGGGAACCTTAGGTCTAACCTCACTTTCATCTCAAAAAGCTAAAGGTTTAGTAGTTAAGGAAGCCCCAAGTCTTTCATGGATGTGAAGAAGAGATTCTTTTTTGGGATCATCATCCTCAAGTCACGACATTGATGTAGAACTTGAGGAAGATTCATTTAAAATTAATTGAATTATACTTGACTTTTACTCACCTTGTGTTCATAATCTTATATAGAAAGTTTGGTTCCTCATACATGGTCCAGAATAGGAGTATTTTGAGAAGATGGAACAATAGGTGAGCACAATCAAGAGCAGGACTAGGATTTGGTACAATGGGTCCAATCGATGATGATGATTACTATTTGGTTGTTACCAATCATTTGGAGCCTGATAGGTTCTTTTCCCATAACCCCAACTTTTTTGAGAGTGTGTGTTTAGAAACCTCAGATGATCAGATGATCTTAGATCAAGTATGCACCTCTAGAATTGAAGGAGATTCATTCAACAATTGACAAGCTCAAAAAAATCAATCTCGGGATAAAAGAAAATCCATGCCCGATGTACATCAGTTTGTTATTGAATGAAGAAGAAACTAATGACTTAGTTATGCTATGGACTGAGTTTAAAGACTTCTTTGCATGGAGTTATGAAGAGATGCTCGGATTATCTCCTAACATAGCAATCCACAATATAACAATAGATCCTAACGCAACCCCTACCAATCAAGCTCCTAGACGCATACTTGATAGAAATCGAACAACAGGTCATTTCTAAATTTAAGAAACTAAATGATGATGGTTTCATCAGGGAAGAAAAAAATACCCTACGGTT
>JAKCPB010001755.1:0-70220 GCA_021442155.1 Cymbidium sinense | reverse complement strand
TTGATGGGACTATTCATTTTTTCTTTTAGACAGTCATCCACACCACACTACTAAATATCGATTTATATCAGTGATTTATATTTATTTTCAACCTTAATCAAGAGTGTTTTCTTATTGCTGTAAGCTATGGATGCTTACGTTCATAGGAAGTAGAACTTAGATCTAAATAAACTCTAACATAATGTTAGGAGAAATCTGGTTGAATATAAATCATTCAAACTCATGAAGAACGAACTCCCTAAACATCCTATAAAGATGACGAAGATTTTAAAGTTATTTTTCACGGCGATGTTCTTCTCAAAGAAGTGGGTCTTCTTTGTCGTAAGCTTATTGCTACTTCTATGGAGGTTCAAGCTTTATATGATGATGAAGAACCTCTTGATGATTCATCGATTCAAAGGTTACGTAAGTTGATTTATCTAAGCGTTACCAAATTTAACATCTCATTTTCCATTGAAAGGGTTAGTCAACACATGTAAAATCAATAAAAAAGCATTGTGAAGTATATCGAAAGTATCGGTGAAAGAGTTGCTAAATATTACATTTGAGCATCACGAATATTGAATCATTTTAAAGTTGATTATGATGGTCAATTAAAGGCATGAAGTCTACCTTATGATATTGCATTTCTTGGAGAAATTTGGTCAGTTAGAAAAGCAATAAAAAGATTGTTGTAGCCATTTCTAGTGTTGAAGCTAGATACTGAGTTATAGGCCATTATGTGTGTTGAAATTTTTTATAAGAGCATGATTTTCTTATTACGCAATCCATGATTCTATATTGTGTCATTTGATTGTCATCTATATTTCTAATGCTTTTTTCTTTAATATAGCTTTTACTCATTTGCCTTAAAAGAAGAAAAAAGGAGGTTGTGAAAAACTATAATTTATCAAGGAGTCTTGCTATGACATATTAGTGGAAAAGGCGGTTGTGAAAACTATAATTATTAAAATAGTTTCTTCTTTGTTCTTTATCACTCCCATAGCATTTTAGTATCTTTTCACACAAAATATGACTTTAATTTGATTGGGCGTTATGCCATTTTCCAAACCTTGATTATCACTTAACTATACTAGTGTTAAAGCAATTAAACTTACATAACCATTCATGTCATTTTACCCATGAGGATCCCATGCAACAAGTGTGATGCTATAAAATTCTTGATATATTTGTTCAAAATGACGGTGCATTTCCTATTACCTTTGAGTGTTTCTTTTGTATCATTGTCCTCTCAGCTAAAAAGTCAGATTATGGGGGCCTAAAAATTGGTTAGTTTTTTGCCATTAGTATTTCGATTGAATTCATTTATGCACCTATTATATATTTGTTTAAAATAGCCTTGGTGTGAAGAAGATGTTATTTTCAACCCAACACATTTGAGGAATCTGGTGGTGTACCAGAAAATTGAGATTTGATTTTTGTAAAAAAAAAAAAATTGCATACCTGCTACAGTTTCTTTATATAGTAGTTTCTTTTGCAGTAGCTCCATCACAACTTTTTCATATAACTGTAGCTATCCCAAACAGACTCTAAATTGTTAACATCCATGTGAAAAATCTCATCATATCAAAATTTGGAAGATTTTTCAAATTATTTTGCTTTCCATTTTGCTTACTATTTTACTGTCATCATCAATCTTAGCGGCCTATTAGGTTGGCTTGGGTAGCTTAATAGCTCGGTCATAATTCCCTATTAAGTTATATGTGCATTTTACCATAGTCTTAAGTAAATCATTTACATAACATTAAGCTACATAATGATCATTTTCGTTAATTAATATGCATGCATGTGTAGAGTTGACAATGAGTTGAGCTAATTGTAGATCCTTTTCCTCGATAACATACCTAAAATTGATTTCAAAATTTTGGTTGCTGATTTCTTGTTTATGAAGATTTTTTTTCACAACAAAATTTAATTCCCCTCATTTGTTTTGTCACATTAATGTCATCTATTTAAGATAAGAGATTGTTGGAGTTGCATCTATTTAAGATAAGATGTTGAAAATTTTATATAGTTTTGAGTTTATATTGAGGGTAGAAAATGCACTATTAAGATAGTGGATAAAATTTGTATGTAAAGATTATGAAAGATAATAGGCATGCTGAAGATTGCATTAAAAAATTTGCACAATAGAGTTAACATCTCATAGAGGTTAATATACAAGAATATTTATTGGTATTCATAAAGGCAAAGCTAAAGGAGTTAGAATAACATTAAATATGAAAATGATAATGTGATGATGATGCAAAATCTCTTTTATACATGTTTTTCCATTAACAAGCATTGAGCTTTGAAATTGTTCTTGAACTATCATGCACTTATCATCATCTTACATTCATTTTAGATGGATAAGTGATCAACAAATGTCGAGGTGTTAATCCGGTGAAAATGTATACATTATTTTTTGGTTGGATGGTAAGATCGGAAGGATAAGGTATGTTATATAAACTCATACTTTAATTTTTTTACTACTACTTGTGGAATGGTTTCATGCTTATTATTATTTTTATATAGTCTTATAACAATACTAGGTTGTGGGGAGCACAAATTTAGTCATTTGTATGTAAGACCTAGCATGGATATCTTTTGTGTCATGATGACCCATTTTGGAAGCACCAAGTATGGGAATATCGATTAGATGAAAATTTTAAAATTTTAGTTTCTAACATTTACTAATAATAAGATAATTATTTATGCATTTTTTAATGAAAAATCTAATGGAAGATAATATGTATGTTTGCTAAATTAAGTAATTAATACAAATATATATATATATATAATTGTATTTTTTGTGGTTATTTAATTACATTTTTTTCTTTCAAATTTACAAATATTATTTAATTAATTTCTTCTTTTAATTTTATAAATAAATATTTAATTTTGAATTTTATTATATTTATTATTATTATTATTATTATTATTAAGTTATGAAAACATTATAATAATTAAACTATAATCTTTCCAATTGTATTAAAATTATGACTAATTTTCTAAATTTAAAGTCTTAATATTTCTAAAATTAATTTCATGACAAAATATAAGTTTTGAATTAAAATTAATTTTTGAATTTCTGATTCATATTCTTGAACAAATATTTATCTTCTCTGCAAAATTATCAATTAATAGCTCTTCTTGTTATACTCTTCTCATCCACAATGAAACCTAACACCTTTTCTTATTAAAAAAATAACATCTAAAGTTTCTATATAGAAGAAAAAAATAAACCTAGGTTAAGCTTACCTTTGAATTAGATGAGAAAGAAAAAAAGAGACCATAATCTTTGATGTTATCTAATGTGGACTTCAACTCTTTGCTTTCTCTCTCTTCTCTACATCTCGTTTTCTCTCTCTCTCTCCCTCCTCTAAAATCTTCTCGCTCTTTTTTTTCCTCATGAGGTATCTTTTTTGTCTTAACTTTCTCTTTTCATTCTGTAAGTTCAACCTCTCTCTCTTGCGACTTTAAAGGGCAAATTTGACTAATGTCATTCAATTGAGCATGTTAGTTGATTTGTCTTATTTTTATCTAGCTTTACATTTTGATCCACAAGTCCTAGAAAATAATTTTAGAGTTTAATTGAATTTGAAACCATAATAATAACAAAGATCTTTTTGATGTCTTCAAGCAATCTTTCTTAAAGTGTTTTCAAAGCGGAATGATAGATTAATATATCATTATATAGTTAATAAATTTAGAGTTATAACATTTTGTGATGCGGTGATGTGAAGGAGTTGCCTCCATTGGATGCCTTTGACAAACTAGAAAGTTGTTTCTTCAATGAAGAAGTCGGAGTTTGGATAAGATGAGCCTTATGCTCTAAAATTATCTTAAAAGACTTGTGAAATTTTTAATTTTTAGAATTTATAAATCTTTTGTTTATCTTTCATTATTTGAATAATATTGATTGTCAAAGTATTTGAGTAAAATTAGATTTTAATGGTGCTTTTAGTTGTGATTTTATTATTGTTGCTTATATGTGACTCATAAATGATAAAATATTATATGATGATTTGATTGTAAATCTTATATTGTAGATTACCATTTTCAACTCATTTTATAAAATTAGTATATATTTTAACAATTTTCAATTTACTAAACTATATCACAAAAATGTGTGCTAGTTTATCCGGTGTTTTATTCATTTAATATTGTTCTAATCTCAAGGAATGGACTTATTAGCTTGTTATCCGTTAATTCAATTTGGTACTTAATTCATCATATATGTAAGTATGTATGTATGCATATATGTATGGATGGATAATATAATCAATGAGAAAGATGCATATATTACATAAGATGGCGAAAGTGATTAAAAAAAAGAATTTAAGAGCAATAATTTTATTTTCTTACTTGAAAATAAGATAAACCTCTTACATAGAAAGGCAGAAGGAAATTTTTTCAAGTTAAGAGCTACAATCAATGGAAGCTGAAGTACCAAGAAATTGAGGCTTCTAAAGCTTCTTTATTAATTCATAAGGATTATTCAGGATCTTTAATGAGATGCTTTGCATCAACTATTGATAAAATTATTTTAATGCGGCTGGAAGTTGAATTGAGCTTCCACTGAAAGCATTCATCTCAATAAGAACCATTATAAGGGTCACAATGAAGTGCTAATGTTGACTTACCCATGATTACAAAAAATTTTAATTGCTGGTTTTATCATCTTTCTTAAATGTACAAGAATTGTTTTTACATAATATATGATTTATGAAATGAAAGAAATTTAAATTATGATTTATTTATTTTTTATATTTCTTTATCTTTATTTACATAAGATTTTAAAATCTTGACATAAATCTCTACATTAAATATTTTATGTATTACATATCATAATTCTAATGTATTTATATATAATACTTAAATTTTAAATTATATATATCTATTTTAAATTAAATTTATATATATATATATATATAATCTTGATATTACATCAAAAATATTATCATAATAAACTTTTAAAAAATAATACATCTTTATAAGCTATGAAAATATTAGATGAAAATATCTACTTTAAGAATTGAAGTATGATAAGTAGTAAATCTTCCTATGATTATAGGTTTGTGATGTTTTATAAGATTTATAAATCTATTTTAGATTTAAATCTTTTACAAAAAATATTTCATAATCTATTAATGAAAATTTTATAATCTATTAATGAAAATTTATAATAATAAAATTCAAATTTTATGATGTTTATAATATAGCTATTATGGTATTATTGAAAGCTAATTATACAAATTAATATGTTGAACTTAATGAAAGCTATAAAAAATTTATTTATCATGATCATATACTTGAGCATTTTAATTATGATTTGTACTTTTATTTTACCTAAAACTTGAGGTGCATTTAATGGAGCAATGGCTAAGTTGCCTATAGTATTTTTTTTTTTGGAGGTTCAGATTCAAGACATGAAAACAACCTTTTTACAAAAGCCCTTCTCTTTATGATTAAACTACAATTTTTTTTAAAATTTTATGATGTTTATAATATACAAATGTTTATAATCTAAGAATTAATATGTAATAACTAGAGTGTTTGATTAAACTATCATTGTTATTATTATTATTATTATTTGTATCATTACCATTATTATTATTATTATTATTATTATTATTATTATTATTATTATTGTATTATTATTATTATTATTATTATTATTATTATTGTTTATGTATTATTATTTTTTTTTTTCTTTTTTAGCGTTGTTAGCAAATTCTTATTAAATAAATTTTCAGGTCATTTTAATTTGACAACAATTAGTCAATGATTAATTTCAAATAATATAATAATAATAATGATACATGTGTTTCATGTTATTCTATGATGGTGAATTGGATTTACCAAATTTGCACTTAAGTATTCCGTGACCATTCCAATTATATCTAACACAATTGAATTATGACTCTTAGTGCAAAGTTATTCATGCTCTTAAAATTAATCCAGGAGGAATAGTATCTCTCTTATATGCAGATTTTTTTTATTGGTGAAGATTTTATTACAATGCATGTTGAGAAAGATGGCGTCATAATATGTTCTCATAGAGGCTTCAAAGTAAATCATAATTTTTACATCCAAATGGAAATCATTATTGATATGACCCAATGCATGAACATAATGCTGAGACATCGGGACCCTCATCATGGTATGCTACACTTGAATTCATTGAGTTTTCTAGACTAGAACTCATGTACTTTTAGGCTACACATAAGTCTAAAATAATTCAATCATTTTTAATTAATATTATCATTAGTTCGTGTTCCATTCTTTATAGCGTACAACATGATTTAGTTGATTCCACTGATAAGGGATGTGACGAATTATGCGCATAGGGATGAGTATGAGATGATGGATAGCAAGTGACAACAATGATATAGAATATATTCATGCCAACTAAAATAATGGGTTGTGACTTCCAACACACTCTATAGTTAATGTAGAAAATCTAGAAGCTATGATGACTTCCAGCGGGTATGTGAACTTGTCATATCAGGAATGAGATATCAATGTTAATAGTGTAATAAGAGATTTAAACATATTATCAAAGGACTTATTCTATAGAATTGGTAAAGAATATGATATTGCAAACCAAATCTATTTTACAATGTGCAGTAAATGGGTTGTGCATAGTAAATAATGTTGAATATTGTTGTATTAATTTAGCGAAACTCATTTTTCCATTAAAGGTGTTCACTTACAGTTTAGACCTTAGTGGTGTTTACATCTCATTAAAAGTAAGAGGTTAGCGGGATCATAGAAAATTTCAGCGATAATTGATACACACACTTGTGCATGTAGAATTTTGGTAGGTGGTCACGATGGTGGACTTCAAATTCATATGCTATTACATTCTCGATCATTCTCATCAAATAGACTTGAAGCCTATAGATAATAGGACAAATAGAAGTAAAATTTAGCGTATGCATTTTATATATGAAAGCTTGGGATAGGAGGAAAGCTATCTAACTATTTTTTTTAGTTGGGAGGAATCATATCATTCACCATATAAGCTGATGAATGATATTTGTTATGCTATGAGGAGTTCAATATATCGAATATAATATAATAGCACAAACTATTTTCAATGATTATTTTACAACCAACATATGCATGACATTAGGAATTGAAGCAAGAAGTATATGATTGGTTGATGCACGAGATATCACTAGGTGGACTTTGTTATAGGATACTAGAATTTCTGGTTAATGACACTAACACAATGAATAATTTAATGGAGTCCTTCGAGAGAGGCCTACCCATATAAGCTTTGACTTGTTCAATTTATTACAACATTGTATCACTATTTCTTAGACATTGGTGTAGAAAAGAATTATGTCAAATGAGTCACCCATCACTTTGTGAATTAGATATACCTTGCAAAGATTTGAGAGTGAGGAGGAGGTTTTGTTGAACTTGTATTAACTTCCATAAGTATGAAGTATTTGACTTTAGCTATTGATCATTTTGTAGACCTATCAGATAGTTGTGCATGCTTGTGGTAAGCGCAAGCATACCATATACCATGTGCACACATCATACTATATTAGGTCTACGACATGTCGATCACCTCCCATATGTTTCATAGCATTACTCTGTAAAGGCCTTTAGGAACACATATACAGCTGAGTTTCACATCATTACCAGTTATGGAATCATTGAGCTTACAACACCAAATTTTACAGGACTGGAGGCCACAGTAAAGGTTCACACACAATTGATGAATGGTAACATAAAGTAATAATATGCATCTTATGTCATAGTTTAGGATTGTTTAAATTACCCATTATCACTTTAAGTCTTTTAGTAACTTGATTGAGTTTTAACTTAGTATTATGTTCACTTCTTACTTTAGATTAGATCTAATCATTATGAAGAAGAAAGAGACTTTACTCTTTCATCCATAACCTAAGTTGATTTCCAAAGATAGATTACTATTGCTTTAACTTTCTTAATAGACCATTTATGAATTTTATTTTAGCCTAAGTTTAGATTAATCTTAATGAATCTTATCCATACATGAAAGGCATCTTAAGACCCATGAAATTAAGCCACCATAACATGAGTAATACTCAAATACTTTCATTATCATTATCAATAACTTATTCAATTTTATTTTTATTATTATATATATTTTTATATATATATATACATGTAATGTACTCATATTTGTTTACACACTTAATGAATGTTGATGCATGAATTTAATAGAAAAAAGAGGTTTCATCTCATATTTAAGCATATGCAAACATGTATATGAAATTTAATCAAGTATGTGTTATTGTTAAATCAGGGGAGTGAGATTATTTAAAACCTCTTTGGGGCTACTTAAAGTCTCGTATTCCCGGAATGTTCATGTTATATACTTGCCAATTCAAATACACATGAACATATACATAAACATAGAAATTAAATCATGAAAAGGGTTCTATATAAATATCTTTTACTTATGAAAAGCTTAATGGAAAATAGAGGATTTCACTTTATATTCTAATATATACATGCACATAAATTAAATTAAGCAAGTGCGATTGTTAAACCACAGTGAGATTATCTAATACCTCCTTGGGGCTACTTAAAGCCTTTATTCATAATGTTGGACAATATACTTGTCAATTCAAATACATGAATACATAAGTATAAATATATGAATAAAATTATCAATTGACATCTTTTTTATTACAAGTAAATGAACATTTCATTTTCACATAATTAGTTATTTATAATAAGCATTGATTTAAAATTCATAATTAACAAATAGTTTCAAAATAGCTTAAGATTTACTAATGATAATAGCACACCATATGATAATATTTGTCTAATTCATGCAATTTAAATGCAATCATATTCTCTTAACTTTTAAACATAAATACATTAAGCACATGACATGTACATTTATACTAATTGAAAGGAAGTAATTGGATACCATCACACAACATACTTGATTTCATTAGAACCTGAGGACAATCAAGTTAGATAAATATCTCTTAAATCTAATCAAAGTTTATTTAATGTTTAACTTTAATATTTAAGTTGTTGAAACTTAAATACAAGAAATAATAGTTAGTGTTCAACCCATATCCATGTTTGTTTGTTAATAAATTTAAACAAAATTTAAGTGGCTTTTATGAATTAATTAATTTTGGCCTATTAATAATTCATTTAATTACCCTATAAAAATCTCTTAATTTGATTAATTATTAAGCAAGAGCTCGATCATGATGATATGCTTGAAAATAAAATTTGCAATATCCTAAGAATTCTAATGCAATTAAGCTCATGTTTAATAAATAATTAAATTAAGAAGATTAAGCTAATTACTTTTATAATTCCCCACACCAATGAAGAATCATAATTTTATTGAAAATCCTTATACTAACTAAGCACATAAGGAGGGTCAATTAAAACTATTTTTATTAAATAAGTTAAGTATGATGGTTCATATTTAAATTTCATCTAACCATTTAATTAATTAATTAAGCACCTTGTGGGCTCGAAAATTCACCACCTCTCAATATTTTTGATATTGAAGAGTATGATTTGAAGCGTGTAATTTTAGAATAGATGGAATAGTAGATAGACACTACTTGCCTCATTTTGTGAGGACTTTAGATCTGGTTCCAGGTTTTCTATAGACGCAAGCACCTCCCAATGAGTGAGAGAGAACTTTCGATTAAGGCTAGTCATTAAATGCAATGCATAGTGTATAGTAGCATCATGTGGAGTTTTAAGAATTTAGATTATGAAATTCATCATTTTATCTTAAAGGATGGTTGGGGAATGATGATGTTAGATCTAGCTCCCATGGTTCCATTTGTTATCATCTAGTGAGGTAGTCGATTAGGGGATCTTGTGACACATGGGTTGTAAAGAAATCCTTGCATGGGGTGGTGTTTTGTCAGGAGACAATCTTAAGTCTACGACATAATATTGTTTGCACTATCAAGTACCCTATGATTCAAACTCAAAGGGTAGAGCCATTGGGAGCATCACTATAATTAATGATCGTAATATAATGAGCACCCACTAATGAGGACTCATCGTTTACTATTTTTGCCTCTTAAAATTGTTAGAGATGGGTCACGTCCATCCATGTGATTGAGAGTGAACATAGTATAATACTTGATTTGATATTGGCTCCTTTGTGAGCTAGAGTTTTCTTAATTTGTCATCATGACAAACAATTATAGAAGGTGGATAGATTGAGTTGGCTTTAAGTTTTTAATGATTGAGTTTCATTAAAGCAGTTTGAGATTGATATTTGATTTAGGTTAAATTGATTAGAAAAATTGATTAATTTGAATATATTTAAGCTTTAGATCTTGTTAACTTTGTTTACTAACGAGGATTAGATCTACTATCACTAGAATCAGTTTTCGATATTTCTTAATTTGAAACTCTTATTATAATTTTTTAAGGTTTTGTTAAGCCGGACCCAGTCCTAAGACTAAACCGGGAAATAACCCTTGCAACATCCTCAGACACTTTAATTTAAGCATTCAATGTAGTGTCGGGGCCCATGCGGGTGTATAGTAATTTTAAGTAATTTTATGTTTGAATTATGAGATTGATTTTGTATTTTCATTTTTTATTCCAATTTAGCCTGCACAACCTTTTCAGACATTAAAATTTGCACTTGAAATCTCTATGTCCGAGCACATGCAAGAATTTATAGTTTTAGATAATTTCACTCAATTGGTGATTCATTGATTTTAAAATTCATAATTAGAATGAAATCCCATAATTTTTTATTAAAGGAAATGATTTTATAGATTTTGATTTAGTATTGCCTTATTACTTGTACAAGAGTTGGTTGATGGTGATTGATGTTTTGAAGCTACAGGTTCAAAGGATAATTTAGTTTGTTATTTTAAAAAAAGATTTACCCCCTCAAAGTAATTCTCATTTTCCCCCTCTTTTTTTATTCAAACTCTTCTACATTCATTTTCGCCCTCTTTTTTATTCGAACTCTTCTACATTCATTTTCCCCCTCTTATTCTTTTGAAAGCAACCCACTCACTACCTCTTTTAATTTCTATAAATAAGGCCAAGGAGTCTCTATTCTATTATATTTGTTTGAAGGGTTGGGTTAGGATATTTGATAAGCAATTGAAACTTTAGTGGGCTTTCAACTCTGCTTTCGATAAATTTTGTAAGTGCTTTTCACACTTCTTTTATTTTATTTTACTTTTATGTTTGTCGTATGTTATTTTACTTTTCCCCTTTTGTTTTTTTAAAATTAGCTGCAAGTTTCCTTAGTGTTCTTAAGTGGCTCATTTTACTCTCCCATTTTCTAAGTCAAAGATTTGGTAATTTTAGCGACCTCCCGTCATCCACTATAATCGAGTGTTTGGCTTCGATCGCCATCTTGAGCATATCAGAGGTGTCTTAAGTTGCACAGGGTTTTCATCTCATGCCCTCTTGAGAGGCCTTGACTGAAAGAGAAGATACAATGCAATATATTCATCCCCACTTTTTTCTAAGTCTAGAGAAATTTGACATTTCATCTTGGGAGCGACATCTAACAGTGTTGGCTTTTGCCTCTTGAATATGGGTGTCTTGAGACACCATTGTTTTTCATCTTGTCGCCTCTTGAGCAAAGAGACCTTCAAAGAAAGAATATGTATGTATATATATATATATATATATATATCCACATTCATAGATCACACATGTTAGATTTTTAGACGCGCAATAATTGACAAAGAAGCGGGGTTAGGTATACAATTTGAATGTAAATAAACTGATGAAACAAAGAAGAATTAACCTCTTGATGATGTTCTTCCCGATTTGATGAGAAGGTTTAGTTATGCAAGGAATGCGATGCCGAAAATCGAAGGAAGAATTCGCCTCTTGATGATGTTCTTCCTCGGTTTGTGGCAAAGTAAAAATGGGAAGGCTAAAGAGTCGGAAAATTGAAATAAGAATTCACCTCGTTGTTCTTCCCGTTTGTGGCGAAAATGGGAAGGCTAAAGTGAGGAGTGCAATGCGAAAATCGAAATAAGAATTTATCTTTCTTTGGGACTTTGGATTGAAATTTTAAACTAGCTTGACCCTTTGTGAGTTATTCTTCTCCATGAAGCTCTTGCATAGTTTGATACAAAAAAATAACATACCGATTGGGTTTTTTTTTTACCATTATTTATTTTAAGATATGAGTGATGCAATATTTGGTTACTTGATGTTCAAAACATTTTCTAGCAAATGAGATATTTGGTAATAATGCGTTGTAGTCATCTCAAACTTCAAAAGGTTTAAATGGTAAGATTAAATTTTGTGGGAAATACATTTAGATAAACATTTTGTAATTCTTAATATAAAAATATATAATATTTTTGGAAATACATCATATATATTTGATAGAGCTACTTAATAAATTGAATATGGCTTATTTTATTATAAACTAATTCATATAGTTCTCACCAAATATAAATTATTCAACAAATTGAGAAACAAAGTATCCCATTATAGCTTAAATATTTTATGAGTAGTATTTTATTAGTATTTAGTAGAAATTATGATTGTCAAGATATGTAAAGTGCATTTGATCATCATATATGTTAATTTTTTGGGAATCAATGGATTCCAATACTTGTAGAAGAATTTCCCTTTACTATTTGATTAATTATCATTTCAAATTTGCAAAATTTTGATTTGAAGGTGATTGAAAAATTCAACTTTTGAATGGATTTAATGGCCAATCAAGATAAATATTTGTCTAAAATATTTAAATATAGAGGATATTGAACTTAGGTTAAGAATCAAGTGAAGAGAAAATACAATGTTGGGAAGCAAAGTACTATTAAGTTTCAAAAGATATCATATGTTTAGATGTGTTGAAGAAAGTGATTGAAGCTTTGTTGGCTTAGGGAAAATTTTAGTTATATTACCACATATTTGGAACATCAACAAAGACTATATGTCATCCCTAATGTTGTAGAAGTGATGCAAATGACTACAAAGTCCAATGGAAGTGAGGTGTTGAGATAGTAGTCATAACACAAGATGATAAAGAAGCTACTATATGTTGATATAATAAGTTAGGGAGGGTAGTAACATGTAAACATTTTATATCATCACTAATGATGTAGAAGTGATACAAATGACTACAAAGTGCAATGGAAGTGAGGTGAGGTAGTAGTCAAAACACAATATGATAAAGAATACTATATGTTGATAAGGTCAATAAGTTAGGGAGGGTAGTAACATGTAAGACAATTATCATTCAAGATCAGAATGAGGATTTCTAATTACCCAAGTTGGATTTGAAGATTTAGGGTCTATTTAGGAAGTTGTGATTGAAATATAGTGGTTGAGTTGTTGTAAAAGAACTTACTATTTAAGAAATTGTGATGGATATTACATTTTTTTAAAAAAATTAGACCATACTTTTAGCGACCACACTCTAGGTTAGGTTAGAAAATGCGATTTTTCCCTCTTTCTTTAAAATGCTAAATAGTTTCTTAAATGACATTTGCGATGCGATGCAAAAAAACACTTCAAAACTTCATTAGCTTAGGTGCTTGTGATGCTTAAAGCTTCAACTCGAGATCTAATGATATTATGAAGAACTTTGGTGTGAAGAATCAATCTAGTAATAAATCTCAAGTCATTGATATTTATTTTATTATGGACATCCTTAGAGAATGGAAATATAATGTGCAAATGGTGAATCTTTTGAGGTGCATAAATTAGAGCATACACATTTATGCTAATGTAAATAAAAGCAAGTAACAAACAACTTCTTCATGTGTAACTCAACAAATTGAAGAAATTATGAAAATAAATATTGACATCTCTCAAGGTAGATAAAAAAAAACTTAATTTGTATTGGTTATCTCTAAAATACATAAAGTTATGGCGATCAATGAAACAACCTCACAAGATCATTTTTGGATTGATTAATGATAATTATAGATAGGTACAGCATTTCAAACTTACCAATAACAACCCAAACTAAAAATTTATATACTTTAAGCATGCATGATTCATCTTTTATGCGGTTCCATGTTTGCTTCATGGTTTTCATCGATGGTTTCTTAGTAGGTTGTAGACATTTAATTGGTCTTGATGATTGTCATTTTATGCCATCATTCAAATTAGTGTGATAACAACTAATGCACACACTAATCATGAATTTGGTGTAAAATTATAGAATATGTGTGCATGTTCATTCTTACTTGTTAACTTTTATTTATAATTATGAAGGAGTAATTTTTTGTCTTAAATTAAAATTATTATATTACAAATAACATGGAAAATCATTTAATTCATGGATTAGACAGGAGCAAGCACAAGTTGATTTGATTGATATAGTGAAGATTATGGAACAAAATTAGAAAGAAAGTTAAATTATTTTACATGAAATGAAAAGTGCCATATGTACAAAATTACTTAAACGATAACTACTAGAAAGAAGAGAATTTATTTACAAATCAATGACATAAGACATTGAAGGGTTATGAAAGACATGAAGTTAATATAAAAAGTAGATATAATTGCTTTAGAGTGTGACAAGTATTTATCCAATCAATGATTTCACGTAACTACTTTTATTAGAACCAAAGAGTACTCATGGTGGCATACTTATGTTGATGATAGTTAATATGTTGTTAGGTTGATGATATGAATAACATTATTTAATATTTCTTTAATAGATATTAATATTTTTAATTTGCTTTAAAAGGTATATGAAAGTTTCTACTTTTTTGAAAGGGTCAATGGAGTATAGTCGATGATGACATTTTTGTTGGAATACCTAATAGTTTGAGGCTTAGAAGAAGTCCTAAAAAGGCATAAAAAAATTTTCTAGATAACAATGCCAACAAAAAAAGTAGAAATATTTATAAAAGTGATCGTTGCGACATCACAAAAATAACTTGCAAAAGCCCATAAGGCTAGGCAAAGTCACAACTATTGGAGTTTGATAGTGCCACATGTTACTCTGAATAAACAAGCTACAACTGTGAATTTAGAGTGAAATTGACTATTAGAAGGAAAGAAATGCAGTAAGGTCGACAAGTCATGTGGTGGTAGATGAGCATTAAAAAAAAAACGTGATATTTTCTCAAATATTTTATTTTATATTTTATATTAGAATTGTTTCATATAGCAATTTTTTGCTTTTATTGCTCATATAACAATAAGGTATGTGCTAATGAGACAACTATAATTTACATCTTGTCAACTATAATTTTTTGCAAGAATCAACTCTTATTTTACATAAACTCTTGTGCAAGAGCCTCTCACCTTCAAGTGCATATTGCTTCCAACGCATTTGGAAACCTCAACTATTTATGCAAGCAATTCTGAGCAATGTGATATGATCCCAAATCTTTGGTACCAATTAGCACATACATAAAATTACAATGATAGACTATTCTATGAAGACCAAATGATTAAAATCATATCTAAGCCACTTATGATGATCAAGAGGAGAGAAGATAATCATCAAATAAAGAAAGAAATAAGCTACAAAGATTACAAAATTGAGAGGAACAAGACCATAATAATAGATTACAAATAAGGATATGTGACAAATACATATATAAAAGATATAATATATATATAAATATATATAATAACTTATAAAGAATATAAACATAAAACAAGAGATAGAAATCTATTTAGAGCTACCTTGAAAATAAAATAAAACCATAACAAAATTAAAAAAATAGATAAGCAAGAAACCAATATAACAACAATTGCTTACCTTAAAAAAAAACTCATGATTGTATGATTTAGCATATATAGAGGTCATCTATAAGGAAAGAAAACTATAAATAGAAGGAAAATTCTAGGGAATCAAATATTTTAGAAACTCTTCTCTCTTTTCTTTTCCTCTGAAATTTTCGTCATGTTTTCATTTTGGGAGAAAACCTTGGGGTTTCTCCTTTTGATTTTCTCTGATGATGCTTGAATTTTTACAAAATAAGCAAAGAGAAAATTAGGTAAATGCATATCATCCCACAAAGAAACAACCGCTTAGCTGATCAAATGATCACATGAAGTAATGACTTCTTAAAAATCAAGACGCTTGATCAAAGATCAAATCAGAAATAAGCGAAATCAATGAGTTCAAAAAAGAATCTGCTTGATCCAATGGCGAAAAATTATCCAGGTTAGAAGGCAGATAATTGATGTGTATTCTTCATTCCTCGGCTCAACTCCTTTAGCAAAAAAAATAATTTAAAAATTTAGAACAAGAAGAATGTATCACAATGCCTTGTTGAAACCAGCACTTAATTCAATTTGGTTTTACTCAAATTGATTTATAAGAAAATGTGTGCAAAGTATATTGCTATGAAAAATCGATTTTATCGCGAACTACTCTTATTTATAATCGATTGTAATGATATGAAGAAACCGAAGCATTAAGATATTTGATTGCATCAAAAAAAAAGCTTGTTATGGTGGAGGACTCACAAGGTGATGAGATCCATTATTATTAGATAATAAAGGAATATATATATATATATAATAATAATGTTATAATAACATTATTCTTAACGTTATTATTCTAAACATTATTATAATATAAAAATTAGTTGTGTAACTTATAACATAAATTAAATAAATACAAATAAATTAATTCATAACTTAAAAATAACACTTAGTAGCTATAAATTATATTTAGGATTTAATATTGAGCTCTCATCTTTCATTTATAAATAGATGATAATGTGAGCTTAAATGAGATGACAAAATCTGAATATTCTCTCTTCCTTTCTCCATTCATAATTTTTCTTGTCATTCTCTTCATTTCATTTTTGGGTAACAAGAGACACATGGTTAGTTTGAAGTTTTGATCGATTAATGGTGCATGCGATCAAGGCAAGGGATGAGTTTTATCTCACAAGTAGAAAGAGAGCCACAATTTGGTGTATTTTTGATCTACTCTAAGGATAGTGTCATCGTCATGCCCTATTTTACAATCATTACTTTTATTTTTATTTGCTTTGTTATGTTAAGTTTATTTCTTAATTGCCAATTTATTTTCTTATAGTTCGAACAATCTTAAAGTAGATCAATATATTTTCTTAGTTTTAATTATTTTCACACTTTGTCATGATGATGTTAAGCTAAAAAAATTTATAGGAACACACTTTAAAAGATGGCAAAAAAAAATTATATATTTGTTGACATGTTTAGAATTAATTTTGTAATATATAATCCTCCTTCATCCATCCTAATTGAAGAGAAAATAATTCTATTTTAATAAATGGTTAGAAAAAGGAAAATCTCCACAAGAAATTAATTTTCTTTATCTTGGCGCATTCGTAGTGTTCTTTCTGAACGACTTTATTCTTTTAAGCTTTGGAAAGCACTTGAATCAAAATATGAAAATAAAGATGTGGTTCTAGAAAAATATTATTGAATCATTCAATGGATATAAAATGAGTGATTCTAGTATTAAATCAAGTAAATGAAATCCAAGATATTATTCATGATGTAAAAGAACTTGGCAAAAGCATGACGGAAGCATTTATAGTTGCATCGATAATAGAAAAATTATCATAATCATGGAGTCAATTTGCACTAACACTTGGGCATAATAAAATAAGATGTCTCTTGACGATCTTATTATTACTTAGAATAGAAAAAAAAAACAAAAGAAAAGGAAAACTCTCACTAAAATTGAATCTCAAACACATGTCAATGAGCAGAAAAGAGTAATTTTTAAAAACTTTAAACCATTTAATAAAAAGTTTAAGAAACAAATTTTACAATAGTCTAGCAATAAAATAAAAAGCATAATGAGATTTAATGTTGGGTATGCAAGAGAACCAACCATCTTGCAAGGCTTGTTATTATCGAAAGATAAGAGATCCAAAAGAAAGTAATAAGACTTTTGAGCAAAATCGATCTCAACCATAAATTAATAACATCACTTCAATGCCAATGATTCTCTTCCTTTGAGGATATGCTAAGGGAAGTGTAAGCATGGGTAATGGAGCATTAGCTGTGTGGTGAGAAGGAGATATTGATCTAAAATTGACATCGAAAATATTTAAAATTATATTCAGTTTTATATATCGAATATTAAGAGAATTTTAATTAGTGGTTCCTTGTTGACATAGTTATTGTCTAGTTTTTGAGTCAAATAAGGTTATTAATCAAAAAGAATCTTCAATAGAAAATTTGATAATAAATAATGATGATACTATTTTAACTAACAACAATGAGGAAAATATTAGAAAAATAAATAAAAGAATTCGAAAAGAGAAAATTTTAGGTGATGATTTTTATTCTCTTTTAACTAAAATATTTATTTTAGAAAATGATCTTACTGCTTTTGATGAAGCTATAAATTCTATAGATGCACCATTTTGGAAAGAAGCTATTAATAATGAAATAGATTCTATCATATCAAATAAGACTTGACTACTTTGTGATTTACCTCCAAGTTGTAAAACTATTGAATGTAAATGGATATTCAAAAAAAAATTTAAAATTAGATGAATCTATAGATAAATATAAGGCAAGATTCGTAGCCAAATGATATATACAAAAAAATGGTGTTGACTATTTTGATATTTATTCTCAGATTTCTTGAATTTTTACAATTCGTTTGCTTTTAGTATCTTCAGCATATAATCTAGTTATACATGAAATGGATGTAAAAATTGTATTTTTAAATGGCGATTTAGATGAAGAATTTTATATTGATCAACCAGAAGGTTTTATAGTAAAAGGTTAAGAAAATAAAGTTTGTAACTTAGTAAAATCTTTATATGGATTAAAACAAGCTTCTAAATAATGACATGAAAAGTTTGATAAAATAGTATTGACATATGAATTTTTTATTAGTGAGTTTGATACATGTGTTTATATTAAAGTTGTTGATAATGATTATATTATTTTATGTCTTTTTGTTGGCGATATTTTAATTTTTGGTACAAATCTCAATATTATAAATAATATTAAAGAATTTCTATCAACTCAATTTGATATGAATGATTTAGGTGAAGCTAATGTAATACTAGGTATAAAGATTTATAGAAATGCAAATAACATTTCTATTACTCAATCACATTATATTCAAAAACTTCTTAAAAAATTTAATTTTCAAGATGTGAGTCCTGCAAGCAATCCATATAACTCTAGCTTGCATCCTATAAATAATTTAGGTGATTGTGTATGAGAATTAAAATATTCTCAAATAATTGATTGTCTTATGCATCTAGCAAATTATTCTCGACTTGATATTGCTTATGCTGTAGGAAAATTGAGTAGATATACTAGTAATCCTAGTGAAACTCATTGGAAAGCACTAGAAAGAATTTTTAAATATTTAAAAGGTACAATAAACTATTGCATTCATTATAGTGGTTTTTTATAGTATTAGAAGGTTATTGTGATGCTAGTTGGATTGCCGACACTAGTGAAACAAAAGCTCTAGTGGTTATGTCTTCACATTTTGTGGTGGTGCGATATCATGGAAATCTACTAAACAAACATTAATCTCTAGATCTTATGAAAGCGAATTTATAGCTTAATCTTGCTATTTAAGTCAGTGGCTTAAAAGTTTATTATTTTGTTTACCTTGTTTTAAAAATATATACCTATTTTAATAAATAGTGATAATTAAAATTTGTTATAGCAAAAACAAAAGTGCAAAATATAATGATAAAAAATATCATATAAGAATAAGGCATGAGTCTTGTTGCTTGCTAGAAAACTAGTTATGGTAGAGTAAAAGTTTACGCCTTAGCTTCTTTGGGGAGTCCAGCACACACACGGATATTTAAAGAGTGAACAATAAAACTCCAGAATTTTTACGTGAAAAACCTCAAAAGAGGGAAAAACAGGGCTCAATAAAAGCTTCCACTATGTATCTATTTGAGTACAAGATCTTCCGATACACGGATTGCGGTGTATATGAGAAATGGACAACGGTTGCTAGTAATAAACATATTATTTATGTTGATGATGACAATGTTGGACGAAGTTCGACGAAGTTGGCACGAAGTTGGCAACGATGTTGACGATGAAGTTGTGGCGATGACCGACGATAGTGGTGGTGATGATGACAAATGATAATGATGGCGAGGATCAGCGGTGGCGGCTGATGGCGGCGTCTGGCGGCGGTGGTTGACAACCGTCGAATGGCGGCACGATTGTGCTTGGAGGATCTTTAGAGCTCTCTCCTCTCTCTTGCCTCCCTTCTCCTTCACTTGGCCTCCCCTCATATGAGGAATGAAGGGCTATTTATAGATTGGAGGAGTGGAGTCTCTGTAAATACATGCAAAACCCGTACCACTCCACTTCATCGGACGGCTCAAAATGATCCCCTTGATCATATGATTTATTTTGTGCATTTGAATGCTCAAATGAAGTTAGAATTGTAAGATCTTTGGCTTGTTGGAACCAGTCATCGAGACGCTCGATTTAACTATAAGCACTTTATATTTGAGAGCTATTTAGGGGTTTAACTGATATCTCAAAGTTTCCAAGGATATTTTAAGAGCTTGATCTCGACCAGTTTCAACTTCGGATCAGCTTGCTTTTAACATCAAGATTCGTGCTTCAACTAATAGTATTTTAAGTGTCATATCAGTTGCCCCCTATTTTTGGATTACATTATTTCAATCATCCAAAAATATATGTCAAATACTTGAAAATAGCAAATTCTTCAATAAAATTTGAGGGTCCATTAACTGCACATTTTGAGAGAACAGATCTTCATAGGAGCACAATATTATGACTACGGAAGCTGATGCAGGGCCGCAAATGCGTGTAGGTATCTTGTGGCTGCGAATTTTGAGATTGACCCATCCGTGCAGTGAGAGCTTCCTTGGCGCCTGGCGCCCATGGCGTGTGGCCGCGCGCAAGTGGGTGTGTGCGTCTTGTATGCGTACATGGCGCCATGGCGCTTCAGCCATGTGGTGGACGGTTGGCTGGCGAGTCACGGCGGTGTGAGCCTGGGAACGGCCGGTTATATCGTGGTGAATGGCGGATCTGCGAGTCGTCGTTCTGCGATAGACCAGCAATGGATGGAGATCGTCATCTGGAATAAGCGTGGCGAGCCGGTGGGTCGGAGCGAAGCGTCGCCAGCGGTTAGCTCGCGAGCTTCGTTGGGCGGTTCGGCTGTAGTCGGCGAAAGCGGTTCGCGGCCGCTAAAATCTGCGGCGAACGGCGACGACGTGGGCCATGGGCGACGTGGACCGGCGTTCGCCCATGGCCGTCAGCCTGACCGGGCGATTCACGTGGATGGCGGATTCAGCGATGCGGCAGTTCGGCCGTGGTAGCGGATCGCGGCCGTGGGAGCATTGATGGGCGCAGTTGCGACCGTAAACCCGTGATTCTGGCCGGCGGTTGTGACCCGTGTCCGATGATCGTGGCAGACCGCGGCGATTCGGCCAGCGAGGCCAGCCGCTGGCGAGCGTGGCGCCAGTGAATGATAATTTGCGGTTTTGGGCAATTATTTACCCTTTTGCCCTAAGCGGTCTATAAAACCCCAGGGCGAGAAGGCACACTTAACACTCAGTGCTTCTTCTTCTTCTTGAGTGAGGTTAGTTCGGAGGTGATCAAGACCCGTAGTTCATACCCGGCTCCAGTTTTCCCTCAAAATAGGTGTCGACCTCGTTGGACCGGCCGGGTTTGGAAGGCAAGACCCATAGTTCATCGGCAAGGCTCCAATTTTCCCTCGAAAGAGGTGTCAAGACCTCGTCGGGGTAGAGTTTGGAGGCGATCAAGTCCGTAGTTCATACAGGCTCGATTTTCCCTCGAAAGAGGTGTCAACTGACCTCGTCAGACCGACCGGGTTTGGAGGTGATCAAGACCCGTAGTGAGAAATTGGATTTCTTCAAACTTCGATGGAAGATTCAATGGCTGATAATTGCCAAGATGACGGGGAAGCGGTAATTAGGAGCCGTCATTTGAAGGACTCAGAAAGTTTGGCAGGTAATTTCAGAGCATCATTGGGGAGGAATAGTTTCTCTGTCTCTTTCCCCTTTTATTTTTGATCTCATATGTATGTATGTCCTTTTTGTCAGATCGTAGGTGAAAAATCCTAGCCCAAGCTGTCCATGAGCGGCAGAGTCAGAAAAGGGTATGCCCAAGTATTGGGGTGAGTGAGTAGCTTCACAAAATTTCTAGATTTTTCAGATTTTGTCATTTCTCCCCCTCTTTATTTATTCATTATGTATTTTCATAGGGTGATGGCTGGAGGATAACCCATAAGCATATACGATATACCATCCCTTTGTCACATCGGATAGTTTGATGGTGAAGAAATTTCATTTTAATGAGTTGGTGGCTATTGCCAAGAGGTGATCGAGCCGTTCACCTCCGTGGATACTTCACTATTTCGAGATGATTTTTTCGCGGGTGCGATTCCCTTTAGCTCCCATTGAGATCTTTAAACATGTGGTGTAGCTTTGTCACAATTTTCATTTCGGGCTTTAGTGGTCATCGTTAGTTTGGCTGTCTTCTTCAGAGAGCGTGGTGTTACTTTGAACATCACATACTTGTGCTGAATGTGTAGATTCACATGTGATGCTCAAGGACGTGTTTCTTATCGGGCTATAAAGAATTAGATAGACTTTTTAGCACGAGATCCGTCTAAAAATTGGTCTAACGGATTCTTCTTTATGAAAAATGATTGGGGCCTTCCTGAGAGATGGGGAAGATTGAATGACCTTCCAGATCCATTGTTGATGTCAGAGAATGAGATCCTGACAACTCTTAATATCCCTGATGTAGGAAGCTTGCAGCATGAGTTACGTCACATTGGCAAATATATAGTTGAAGATAGAATGTTCAAGGTTGGCCTTTCTATCCAGGCAGGGAGATCTCATTCTTTTCCACTAAAGAGGTCAAGTAAAGGTGATGAAAGACCTCATATTCATAGGGTTCTTTCAAGAAGTCCGTCATCGTGGTGGCAATGTTTCCCTAAAGAAAAAAAAAGATCTTGAAGTGACTACGTCAAATATCTGTGAAAAGATGTTAGCCAGTTGACTCTCGAGAGTTTAGCTATTTCAACTCATGATGGGGGAGTTCATTTCTCAAGGCCGCACATTCCTGAATAGGTGTTAAATCACATATGTACTGGGCATCAACGAGCAGATGAATTGGTATGTTGTCTTTCATTCTTTCTTCTTTTCTTCTTCTTTTCTTTTGTGTAATATTTGTGATGATTTTATTTTATTTATTTTTTTTAGGTAACTCAAACATTAAGGCAGATGGCTCATTTGGGTGTCGCTTTAGATGAGTGGAATACTTAATTTGTGAAGATAAAATATCTGCAAGGCAAGTATGAGCGAAAGATGAGTGTTAAAGCCAAAGAAGTGGCGACTTTGGAGGATCAGCTGACCGGGTGCAGAACTGAGCTAGCAAACATGTCGACTTCTCTTTCTCTTCGGTGTTAGGAGGTGGAACACACTCGTGATGAGCTGATTGAGATGAGGTCACAGACTCATCAGAAAGAGAAAAGACTTAAGGCACTTGCGTGAGAAGAGAGCTCTCACGGAGAAGAAAGCATTACAGATCATCTTTGAGAAGGAGCATATAATGTCGAAGCGGAGTAGATAAAATCTCCTTGAAGCGGTGGAAGACTTTAAGAACTCCTTGGCTTATCTCGGCATCAAGACCATGTTGAAGCTCGTAATCATATACTTGATGTTGAAGTGAAGGACTTGGAGCACCAATGTTTAGAGGAGGGCTTCATCCGAGAGTTCCTAAAAGGAATCCGCTTAGTACATCACAAGACTGGAGCTAGTATTGAGGATCTATTTCCCAGCCAAGTATCCGAGGACTCTTCATCCGATTTAGGAGATGAAGGAGTTGAGAGTGAGTCCGAGTATCTCTAGTGGTGAGGGCGTTGATATCACCAACGATATGATGTAGCATCACTTGAGGATGCATTTTTTTTATTATTATTTTTATGTATTGTTATTATTGTATCTCTTGATATCATCATGTTAATGCTATCAAAATTTTTTTTTTAGATGATGCACTTATTTTGTTTTTTTTTATCCGGGGTAATTGGTGAATATTATTTGATGCTAACACATGGATGAGGTTGAATTGAATCGTGATTTTAACCTATCCGAGGTTGTTTGTCGAGTCTCCATTCTGATGTTAACCGTATGGAAGAGGTGGTGAGGAGTCCACCGGACCTTTTGACCTATCCCAGGTTGTTTGTCGAGTCTTTGCTCGATGGCTTAACCTGTGGAAGAGGCTGAGAAGTCCACCAAGGACCTTTTGACCTATCTAGGTTGTTTGTGAGTGTTACTTGATGGCGTTAACTTGTGGAAGAGGTCGGTAGTCCCCTTGGGATTGATTATCGATTGAGGTATAACGTGAGTTGTATATTTCTCAAGTGGGAGGATTAAATGAAGAAGAAACAAGTTTGTAAGAAGAAAGCTATAAATTCATTACTCTAATAAGTTCAGTGATATAATCAAAAGACAATTTTAACACGGATATGAGTTTTAAGAGAAAATAATAATAACAACTACAACAATAACAACAAGTCTTTATCCCACTAAGTGGGGTTGACTACATGAAGGGGAAATGATAAACGAGAGAAAATAAAAGCTAGGATAATTATGTAGTAAGAATCACTGATAATATTTTTGGAGATTCTCAGTGTTCCAAGTTCAAGGTAAAGTTTTTCCCTCTGAATCCCTGAGCTTGAAAGTTCCTGGCTTCACCAAAGCTATAACCACATATAGGCCATCCCAAAGAGGTGAGAGTTTATTGCATTGAGGACCTTTGCCTGCAGCTTCGAGACTTCAAAGGACTAAGTCACCGACATATATGTGATGAGGTTTTACTCTTCTGTTGAAGTGACGAGCTACCCTTTGGTGATAGAAGCGGTCAGTAGGGCCATGTCATGAGTTTGAGTAGGTCCAGTCTTTGTCGAGTTTTTCTTCATTACCATCATGATTGAATAATTGAACTCTTGGACTTGGAACCTCAATATCTACTGGTATAATAGCTTCTGTGCTAAAGCACAAGTTATATGGTGTCTCACCAGTTGGGGTGCGTGATGTAGTGCGGTAAGCCCAAAGAACATTAGAAAGCTCATCAACCCATTGTCCCCCGGCCTTCTCGAGATGTGTTTTTAATCCTTTGAGTATAGTCCTGTTGGTAGCTTCAGTCTGCTCATTAGTTTAAGGATGTACTCTGTGGTATATAGTGAATGTGAAGATCTTTGCAAAAGGACGTAAAGACTTTTCCAGTAAATTATGTTCCGTTGTTAGTGATGATCTTTGTAGGAAAACCAAATCGACATACTATATTTTTCCAAACAAATTGTTTAGCATTTGCCTCCATAATTTTAGTGAGTGGTTCGGCTTCCACCCATTTAGTCAAGTAGTCAACGGCTAAAATGATGAACTTCCGTTGCCCTGATGCTATCGAAAAAGGTCCCATGATATCAATCCACCATTGAGCAAAAGGCCACAGGCTTTGAATGGATGAGAGATCCGTATGGGGCATGTGAGAGATGTTAGAGTGCAACTGACAACTTGCACATTTTTTTTGTGAACTCCAAGGCATCTTGTTTCATTGTAGGCCAATAGAACCCTTGCCTTATAATTTTAAGGGCTAGTGCCCTTCCTCCTAAGTGTTCTCCACATATCCCTGAGTGGACCTCTCTTAATGCGTAATCGGCCTCTGAAGGTGAGAGACATTTGAGGTACAGTCCAGAGAAAGCTCGTTTGTATAGTTCACCTCCGATAATAGTAAAATTTGAAGCTTTTCTACGGAGATGAATTGCAGAAGTTGGGTCTTCTGGAAGAGTACCTTCTTGTAGAAAAGATAGGATGGGGTCCATCCATGAATGTTCCTCTATCTCATCAATTGCTTGAATTACCCATGACCCTTGGATACTCGAAAAATGTATTTCTTCAACATGCCTTCTCTTAAAGCATCCAGATAGAGATGAAGCAAGCTTTGGAAGCGTCAGCTCAAGTATTAAAGTTTCCCTCAACTTGGGAGGTGATAAGTTGAGAGTCAGTGTGTATCACTAAGTCTTGAGCTTCACAGTCAATGGCGAGTCTCAACCCTGCTATAAGAGCCTCATATTCAGCCATATTATTAGTTGTAGGAAATTTTAGGCAAAGTCCATACTCTAGGATATTCTGCTGGGGGGAAATAAGTAAGATTCCCAAGACTTTCCGAGCTCCATCAACATAGAGGGTCCATTGAGGGGGACAAAAGGCACATAGCGATAGCTCTCCTGAGTTGGCGGTGCATTCCTCTACAAAGTCTGGGTACTTGAGACTTTATAGCGATGAGTGAAAATTTATATCAAACTCTCCCAATTCTGGACCACTTGATTAACCTCCCGATGCTTCGGTTTTACAGGATGGCCCTTAATGGTAAATGAGTGTACAGCGATAATATGAGCTTGGAAGTATGGGCAATTTTGAGAAAAATTAAAGCCGAAACCTTATCACAGTGGATAATGATATGTCGAGAGAATTTTGACATAGTAAATTGGTTGTATCCCATTTGTTCTCGCACTAAAAGCGAGCTTATCGTGTGGGAAGAGATTGTGAGATATAAGTATAACATCTCTCACCTTGAATAGGCTTGGATAGTAGGTGGAGATGCTAAATACTCCTTTAGTTGCTCAAAAGCAGTGACATTCATTCGAAAATTATATTATTTTAGCTCCCTTTAATATTTTAAAGAATGACAAGTATCTATCCCCATAACGGGCTAGGAAGCGGGATAACGTAGTGATTCATCCATTCAAATTCAAATGGTGAACTTCCTTAATATTCTTCGGAGGAGTCATATTTTTGAAAGCTTTGATTTTCTCGGGGTTGGCTTCTATCCCACGGTGGGTTACCATAAATCCAAGAAATTTTCCATAACCCCAAAGCACATTTGGTCGGGTTGAGTCGCATATTATAACGTCGAAGAAGGTTAAAATATATTTCTAAGTCAGTAATATGTTGTGATTCTTCCAAGATTTTCACTAACATGTCATCCACATATACCTCCATTGTGCGACCTAATAGGTCTTTAAAAATTGTATTCATAAGTCATTGATAAGTAGCACCAACATTTTTTAACCCAAACGGCATGACTTGGTAACAGTATAAACCTTTATATGTTTGAAATGCTTCTTCATCCATTGGGTCCATTTTATTTGGTTGTAACCAGTAAGCATCCGAGCATTTGATGTCCAGCATCAACCAATTGATCAATTCGAGGAAGAGGAAGACTATCTTTCGGGCAAGCCTTGTTAAGGTCAGTGTAATCAATACACATTCTCCATGTTCCATTTATTTTCTTAACCATGACAACATTTGCTAGCCATGTAGGGTAATGTACCTCTTGTATGAATCCCGCTTCTAGAAGCTTATTAACTTCTTGCTCAATAGCGGAAGCGTCGTGCAAAACGCTTCTTGGATGATCGGTTTGAATGTTGGATCAATCTTGAGGGAGTGCATGATCACATTGGGGTCGACCCGGCATATCCGTCGGACTCAAGCAAGATGTCTTGATTTTGCATAAGAGTCTATGTATTTTTCCCTTTGATCTTAGAGCATGGATCCCACTTGCCTTTCGTAGTGGTGGTTGATCATCGATAATACAATAGAGCAAGTCTTCTACGAAGCTTTGGGTACTTCTTCATCTCGAAAATTAAAATCTTGATCTTTGAAGGTCACGAGGCGTGGTTGAGCTTGTTCGAGATAACATGATTGTTTTATGATTTCCTGACCCCAACTCCAATTGGGTTGGAAATTTCATCTTAAGATGAGATCTTGACTATCGAAAATTGATTGGAGGGCCTTCCAAAGATAGCGTTATATCGAATCGACTTGACCACCATGAATTGGATTAAATGAGCCACTTGTTGAGGAAATTCACCAAGGACAAGGAAGGGTGATTGTCCCTCTACTTGCAGGCGTTATCAAACCATAATGGTCTATAGCGGGTTGGAGCTTTTTTCGAGGCCCATGTTAAGAAATGGAGTAAAATAAGACATCACAGAACTCCCATTGTCAATCAAAATTCTCTTAACATTATAGCATGGGTCACACCTATTCCTGGACGATGTGGATCTTGATGAGGAACATGTACTCCTTCTAAATCTGAGTCATTAAAAGTGATGGAATGATCGGTATGAGACTTCTTTAACTCTAGCTCATCAGAGATGGTAATGAGAACTTGATTAGATAGTATTGGTCCTCCTACGATTGCTTCAATTTCTCCAATTGTTTGATGATTGTATTGTTATTTCTGTGATGATTGTCTTGGTTGCTCCCCAGTTGGAGGTATGTTTGTTTGAGTCAATTGATTCTTCACAAATCGATGTAGATATCCTTGCTGAATGAGCCTCTCAATTTCTTCTTTGAGTTGTTTGCATGCCTCAGTAGTATGTCCCCGACTTCGATGGAAGTGACAATATTGCTCCTGATTTCTTGAATTTGGTTTCAGTGGATGTGGCCACTTGATATTTTCTTCATCTCGAATAGCCATTAGGAGGTTAACGAGATGTTGTTGGCGTGTATTCTTTTTGGTGGTTCACGCGTCGTTGATATGGGGGCGTGGAGGAGATCACGCGACTACATTGTGCTTCTTTTGATAGGACTATCGGTCGCATTCTCAGGGTGCTTTACGTTTTCAATTGCTCAAATTATTTGCGATGGGCGTGTAGCCTCATCGGCGAGATTTGTGCTTCCGATGAACCCAGAGCATAAGCGGACCTGTCTCGTAGAGTAAAAGGCGGGCGGAGTCCTCAAAGAAAACTCCTCTTAATAGTTGGTCTACTCGTATTTGGCGAGCTTCTAAGGAGAACCTCACAAGTATTCCTTAAGTGATTCACCCTCATTTTGATGAATCTGAGAGATGGGAGGAATCTTTAATGATCCTTGATTTGCAATGAACTCTACAAAATCTTGGCGAGTTCGTCAAAGGTATGGATGGATTTCCTTGGAAGGGAGTAGAACCAAGTCGAGCTTGTCCCTTGAGGGTAACGGAAAGACATGACAAAAGTGTCGAGCTTCGTTGGATATGCATGATAGTCCTAATGGTCGATGTGTTCATGTGGGTCAGTCTCCCATCATAGGAATCAATAAAGCTTGAAACCCACAAGAATAAGATGTTGAAGAATAGCTTCAGCTAAAGGTGAGGATTCCTCATAGCCGCGATGAGGGGGAAAATGATTTCTATCTTGGAGGTGAAATTTGTCTTACATTAAGCAAATTTACGTGATAACATGATGAGTGGGGTCAACAGGACGAGAATGTGTCAAGCTATCAGTAATAATTGGTGGATTAACAGTCGGTTGAGCTGTACGTGATGGATGAGTAGAACTAGCGGTGTCAAGGAGATCAGCATCACGGTCTCTACATGGAGGAACTTCAGTGTCAAGGAAATTAGCATTTTGACCTCCCCCGGCTAACGATCGATCTTGGGGGAGATGTGTTTTAGCGTAGTGGTATTGTGTTCCTGAAAAGTCGGATCATCTCATTTTAAGACTCTTCCATTCGGCGCACACGATCTTCTAACGAGATTTTTGCCGCGCCTTCACCGACAGGGTTGCGCCTATTAGAGGGAAGTGAGGCAGAAGGTTGGCATCCTTGGTTCAAGGATTGGTTTGAGTGGCAGTTGAGGCGGGAGGCTCCATTATTACGAATATTACGCTATTGGCCATAACGAGGTGTTCCAGGTGTGATTGAAGGGACAAATCCACGGCAAATTGCGTGCTAGAAAACCGTTGTAGAGTAAAGTTTATGCCTTAGCTTCTTTGAGTCGGCACACAATTTAAAGAGTGAACAAAAAACTCAATTTTATGTGAAAAACCTCGAAAAGAGGGAAAAATCATGGAGCCTAGCCTAGTAAAAAGCTTCCACTATGTATCTGTTTTAGAGTACAAGATCTTCCCGATACTGGTATTACAGAATTGTATATGAGAAATGGACAACAGTTGCTAGTAATAAACAATGTTGATGATGATATTGATGACGATGTTGACGATGAAGTTGACGACGAAGTTGACGACAATGTTGGCGATGACCCGATAGTGGTGGTGATGATACAACAATGGTGGCGGCGGATCAGCGATGTGGCGATGGCCGGCGGTGGTTGATGATGACCATCGAATGGCACGATTGTGCTTGGAGGATTCATTAGAGCTCTCTCTCTCTTGCTTGCCTCCCTTCTCCTTCACCTCCCTCATATGAGGGGAGGCTATTTATAGATTGGAGGAGTAGTCTCATAAATACAAGCAAAACCTACCACTTCTTCATCGGGGCTCAAAATGATCCCCTTGATCATATGATGTATTTTGTGCATTTGAATGCTCAAATGAAGTCAAAATTGTAAGATCTTTGGCTTGTTGGAACCCCGTCGAGGGCTTTGACTATAAACACTTCATATTTGAGAGCAATTTAGGGGTTTAACTGATATCTCAAAGTTTCTAAGGATATTTTAAGAGCTTCATCTCGACCAGTTTCATTTTCGGATCAGCTTGCTTTTAACATCAAGATTCGTGCTTCGACTAATAGTATTTTAAGTGTCATATCAAGTCTTTATATGAATTATATAAAAGAGGTGTTGTTACTTACCATTTTATTTGTTCTGAGAAAAATATTACAGATCCATTGTGAAAGGGTTTGCAAAGACTTATATTGAGATCATTATAAGGGATGGGGTTAAAATAGTCATCAGAAACCCAACATTCATATTGGAAACACTAAGATAGAATTTTCAATGTGATAAAAACAAAGCTGATCGAATAATTAAAAGCACAACTTTAAATATTATAAATACCATCTTTATATACATTTGTGCTAACGCAATGAAAATAAAGTTGAGCTATAGCTCTTAATGAGATCAAAGGCAAAAATTTTGCTAGATATTATAATTGCAGTATATCTTGGAGATCTCACCTATATAAGTGCTGTAGTAATAGGCTGCTACAATGAGATCTTATTCAGATCCTAAATACGTATGAATTAAGATGAAAGCATATGGCCTTTAAAGCGCACCATTGAGTAGAACTTACAACGTGTTTCATATCATGTGTGTACCAAATGATACACTAATTTATATACCTAGTTCAAAACTTTGATTACTATAGTATTTATTATAGTTAGATTTGGGTTATACTAAGTGAAAGTTCAAACACGGAAGGTACTTTTATCGAATGCATTATAAAAGTTGTCCAAAATAAAAATTTTGAGTCTTGATCTCTCATTTTATTCACCTCAAGTTTATTTATAAATATTTTATTTATTTATTGGAGAGGGAATTGTAATGGATAATAATATAAATATATATGTATTATTCTAACGTTATTATTCTAACGTTATTATAATATAAATACTAGTTGTATAACGTATAATATAAATTAAATAAATAGAAATAAATTAATTCATAACTTAAAATAATGGCTAGATCATATAAATCATAATTAGGTGATTTAATATTGAGCTCTCTTCCTTTACTTATAAATAGATGATAATGTGAGCTTGAGTGACATAATAAAATCTGAATATTCTCTCTTCTTTCTCCATTCACAATTTTTCTTGTCATTCTTTTCATTTCATTTTGGGGCAACAAGAGACAGACAATTACTTCAAAGTCTTGCGATCAATCGTGGTGCATCGATCAAGGCAAGAGGAAGAATTATATCTCAGTAGAAAGAAAAGCGCAATTTGGTGCACCCAAGGGTTGGTCTACTCTAAGTATAGTGTCACCGGCATGCCTCCAGGCTATTTCAATCTCATTACTTTTATTTCTATTTGCTTTGTTATGTTAAATTTATTTCTTAATTGCCAATTTAATTTCTTATAGTTCTAACACCTATGGTGTCTAGAAGTTAAGCAATTTGATTTCAATGCTTCATAATTTTGTTAAAGAATATAGCATTTCTACTCTAGACTTGTCCCATCAGCTTGTTCTTAAAGCTCACGGACACCATTCTTTGTAGAGGCTTCAATCAAGCTAGCTAACTTAATGATTGAATGCAACATATATTCAAATGCCAATTCTATTTTGAATTACGTTCATGTAATTATTATATTCATGTCAAAATATACGTTGTATTTTGTTGCAGTTTGCTTCCTTGTAATGATAATACTAATGTGTGCAAGGAGTTATAGTGAGGGCACTAGGGCTCATGCCCCCACCAACAAAATCACAGCGTTAGCTCAACTTTGCCTTTACACCACCTTCGTTGACTCCCTCGACATCACCGTTCTGATAGAATCCACAATGGGAGGAAGAATTTTTATGTTTTCTTGGTAAGTGGGAGCAAGATGAAGAGGCGGGTTCTCCTTTGCTTGTCGTTGTCCTTTTACCAATTGTGTTATTGTTCATCTAGGTTATGGGAGAGAAATTAATATTTTATTTATTAGAATGAGAGAGACACATATTAACTTCCTTACACAATCAAATTTAATTAAACTTAAGTAAATTTTATTTTTTTTATTTTAAATTGATTTATGTTATCTCATAAAAATAAAAAAAATTTTTAGCTTCCCTCTCTTTTCTATTTGTTATTTTAATATATTTCCAAAATAATAATAATAATAATATTATTGATGAAAATTACTAATATTTTATTATATTTTAATAAATATGTATTTAAAACAAAAGCAATCTATGCTATCCTAAATTTTTTTTAATTCATATAAAAACTAAATTTTAAAGTTTACTTTTAAATTTCAATCATTTTCACCCATATAGTTGTTGCAAATAATAATTTCTTAAAAGTATTATAACTTACAATATTTTAATAAATTGCAAATTATGATGATTTTTTGTCAATAAAATGATATATGAAATATCAACTATATATCATAAATTTTTTTTTATATAAATTTGAATAGTAATATATATATATATATATATATATATATATATATATATATATATATATATAAAACTTAAAATATATTAAGTATAATAATTTAGGTATATAATTATTAAAAAATTTTAAAATTTTGTCTTACTATCATAAAACAAGCAATTTTTTATTATTTTATTTTAAAGTTCTTAATTTTTTTTGCAATTTTTATCAAAATAAATATTTAAATTATAATTATTTTATCTCTTCTATACTAAATGAGGTGACTCAAAATAATAAATAAAGCTCAAGTTCAAACTCCATAAATCAGTCAATCAGTTCAAGTTAACGTGATTTGAGATCGCTTGACTCATTTACATCCCTAGCGGGTTAAGCACTTTTGAAATTCTTAAAGGTCGTTTGGGATCACTTTTGTTTTTTAGTTTTTATTTTGCAGTTGTGTTTTATTTTGTTTATGTTTTGCTTAAAAATAAACTTATTTGATTGTACTTGTTGTTTTTAAAAACATTCAAAAAAAATCTTTTAGATATTTTGAGTATTTTAAAAAGAACATTATTTGTTTTTGAAAATAAAAATAAAACTACATAAAAAAAAAACTAAACAAACATATTTTTAAAAACAACATAAAAATAAAAACAAAAAATAGAGAACAAAATTGATCCCAAACAGTCCCTTAATTTATAGCCCCACTAGTAAACTTTCCTAGCTCTGCTCCTGAATGTGTGAACACTTTGGCATTCGTCTTCTCTATATGGAAAAAAAATCAAACTATAAAAAGAGTTTTTTTAATTTAATTTTATTTTCAAAGAAAATGAAATATGTTTAATTTTTTTTCATAATCATGTCCATGAATGATACTCTTCTGTGTAGTCCATGTTAAATAATATATTGCCTTCTTCATTTGTCTATTTGAAATAGTTATAATCATGTTCATATTGATTTTTGGGCTTGTTGCATACTCAGGTTGCTAAAATCATGAATGATATTCTTCTGTGTAGTCCATGACGAACATTGCATTATATAGAAATGAGTTGGATGTATGCTTGCGCATTTTCGGGTTGGACTTGCAAAGTACATTTCGATTCAAATAGCTATAATGCATATTCTAATTTTACATAATTTTTAATATGTGTAGGTGATTTGGGAGACACGATCATCATACTACATCTCAAATACATGCTCGTGACTTTGATATATGATTAGCATGAGTCACTCGATCGGTGGAAGAGGGTAGAGTGACATTTATCATCAGTCTGCGACAGTTCATAGGCTCATACCGAGTAGATGTGGCACCATTTGACCCTAGTTTCAAAATGGTCGATGGTCGAGGCAAAGCGGATGTTGACTGGGTTGATTACCACCAAGTGCACATTACCGCTTGGGAGAGGTGGAGGGATTACCTCGTCGAGGGCTTAGAAGAAGATGAGGGAAGGCTGGCGGCTATCAACCAGTACATGTGCTAGTTCTGATCGTGGGCTTCTCTCTATTCTTGGTTTCAGCCGGATCCTCGACCACTTATTAGCATGTAAATATATATGTAAGTGTTAATATAAGTATTCCTTTGAATTCAATATGTTACTCGGCTAATTTCACACACTATTATTTCGTACCAGACATTTTCCGGCATTTCCGGTGGATGAGCATGAGCGAGGAGTTGATAGGTACAAGGTGCTATCGAGACTTGTGATATATCGGGGACACAAGATATGGATCGAGCTCTGAGGATGTCCCGCACCATGATTGGAGGGCCATCTACATATGCTAATCCAGGTCCTTCTACATATCAGCCTTGTATGAGTCACAACCACTTATCTTCTGCTGCAGACTATCGTAGACCAAGATCCCGATTGGAGGGTCACCATCAGCTGTGTGATTATCTATCATGTGAACCTGACCAGTACACACCTAGGAGTGGTGCGATTTCATGCAAATGACGGAGGTGTTAGATGTTTAGGATAGTCTATTTGTGTGTTTGTACTACATTTATTCTTATCTATTTTATTTTTATTTCTAGATCATCTATTTATATAAATACATGTACTCAATTTTTGAAATGAAAACTTGTAAATAATCTATTTTGTTTTTATCTATCAATTTGTATTTGTTCTTAGATATTTTAGATCTACTTAAATGAAAACTTGCAAACTCGAGGTCCCTGTTATACTTGATGATAAGGGCTTTAAACTTGCAAATAGAACACCTAAAACTAAAGCAAAACATAAGAGCTCAAAGCCAATCCTTGATGTAAAAAAAATTTCATATGCATTCCGCCACTTAGTGAGGACAATCCCAGATCTAATCACCACTTAATAATTGGCTTCACATTATCGTGGTAAGTTTACATCACATCGATTGACATATAGTGGTAATTATACCTATTTCTAAATTTTTTTAATTATACTTAATTGCCTAATTATGTTTAATGAACTTATTTTAAAAAAAATGCCCCTCTAAAAATCTCGCGAACCGCTCGTTCCACTCCTTGATCGTTCATTTAGCTTCCCCTCCTGCACGCAAGACCCACAAGCCCCTCATCTCTTGTTCATTCAGTTGAGGAACCGCAAACCGCATGCATGATTTCTACCCCTTCCCTCTCCGCCCGTCCGTCCGAAAGCAAAGCCAAAATCGATCCCTTACTCTTCACTACTCTTCTCCAAACCCATCGCATTCAAATGCAGACCGAACTCTTCCCAAAACTAAGCCATAATCGTGCGGGTTGCTAAGCGGGAAGAGTGAGACAGAGAGAGATGGCCTCATCGGCAAACGTGATGGTTGCGATTCAAGGAAAGAAACCAAGCGGCAATGTTGACCTATAACACCCACTCCACTGTATCGCCAACCACTAAGGTGGAGGCAATCCTTGAGGATGACTTCCACCGTCAAAAAATGTGATCGACATCGAGAATTCTCAAGATTTATCGTTGAGCGCCACCTTCTCCAATCATACTTTTGCCCTCCCGCTTCCCTCCTCCGATCCTTCCCATATCAATTCACTCTCCTTCTGTGTTTAACGTGTTCCATCCTTCTAGGAAAATAGCCTTCATCTCAGAAGGCTACTTTTATCCACGTAATCACCAATATGGATGGACACACACTGGTGTGAGAATAGAGAGAGTTGTAGGAGGTGATTTAGAGTTGTCTAAACTTACCGGATCCGTGCATATGAAAGATACAGGACCCCAACCAAAGTTATAGGCTAAGAAAGATATATATGATGATGAGAGAATCTCTCTTGTTAGTTCCTTTATGGTCTCTCTTCTTATTGGATATGTTAGTATTGATGAGACTGATGTAGCAAGAATGAACGATGGACATTAAATAGTGTCTCTAAAATTTGTTTTGGAGGCCACAAGAGATGAAGAAAAGCTTTGGAAGTTGGCACCACCTCATGCACTGGATTGATATCTCCTTTATTTTATTGAGACGTTTAAGAAGGACGCTTGGTTATTCGGTGGAGGCAACCCAAAAGGCGGGTTTGACCCTAAATACACGTGGTGATCTAGCAATAAGCCTTGGAACCAGATACTTGAATAACCACCAAGCTAAAACCCAGCCTAGAAGGACATGTTTTTCCCAACCCTATTGGCCCCCAATGCTATATGGTTATGCTAGTTTATAAAAATGGATACTTATGCAAGAAGATATATGCAACCATCATGATCATTCTTGGGAAGTGTTCAACAAGTGTCCGGAAAACACACATCCTTTAAATGGTGGAAAGATATAAGAATGTCATTGGACTTGTGTTGGTTCATTTATTTCAAGACTCGCTAATTCCCAATAGTGTGAAGATGACAGTGACAGACATCACTGGTAATAGAGCATACCGAAAAAAGTACAAATTGTTAGATGTCACCCCTATGAAATGTTGCTGAAATTTTATCAAAATCTGGGACTTGAAAAAAAATATGAGGCTTAAATACATGAGAATTATATATGTTTGCTATATGCAAGTAATCGAAGATCCCACTAATACTCAATAGAGCTTAGTAGGCATGAAGACTCAGTTGTTGTGTAACAAGACACCATCTGCTATGCTCATAGAGCATCTGCCAAAATAGTTTATGTAGCACCCCTTACGTGGGATGATGCCAAAATACAAAATGTTGCCAAAAATTTTTTTAGACTTAAACTTAAAATTTAAATTAATTTAAATATGAAATCGAAGTCCTAAAATTTTTACAAAATTAAATTTAAATTGACGAAAAGTATTATTATTATGTGAGAATGTACTAAGTAAAAAAAGGAGTTCATTCGCTTAATTCATCATCAAATGAATGTTTGAAGCTTGTTGTTTCATATATTGAGAAAAAACACTCAAGTCAAATATAAATAGAATTTGAGATCAAGATATAATATATTTGTGAGAAATATAAACTTAACTTTGAATAAAATAGGACTTGAAGTGGAATAAAAAAATGAACTCTAATTGAGTTTAATGTTATTTATATCAGCACGAACAAATTTTATAGTATAGTTCAAAGCTCATTCTCATATGAAGATAGATTCAAATAATATTCAATGCTAAACACTTCAATGAAACTTGCAATGACTTGTATGTGAGTTAAAATATTCAAGTGGTAAGTATTTTAATGTATGTAAATCTATTACACATCTCTTGAAGCAAACTTATATCATGTTCAAGTGGTTTAGAGCTTATGCAAGCTTTTAAATGATTGAATTGAATGCCACCAGATTCACAACACATCGTACAAGCGAACATAAAAGGTTAATTAAGGCTTCGTTTGACTAAGCTTTTTTAGTGTGTTTTACTTTTGAGAGCGTGAATTTTTAATTTTAACACCCGTTTGAATAGTGTGATTTTTGAAACTGCATTTTAGCTCCATTTCACAAAAGTCTGCTTTAGCTTTTCAAAAGCAAAGACAAATAGTTTTTCAGGAAATACTTTTAAAGCAGCTTTTCAGGAATCCGAAAAACTTAGCCAAATGAAGCCTTAGGCTTCAATTGAACTCTTACACATATTATAAAGTATGACTAAAATTTGAATTCAAAGCCTTAAAACTATGCAAACATTCTTAAATACACTCGCATGGGCCCCGACACTATGCTGAATGTTTAGATTCAAGATCAAGATGTCCTGGTTGTTTCGGTTTGGTCTTAGACTGGTCGGTTAATAAAATCTAGAAATCTAATCATTATAAGAATTTCTCGCTTATTAAAATATCCAACACCATGTGACAAATATGATCCTCTATTATTAAACTAATAAAGTCGACAAGATCCGAAATAATAAATTAAATTATCAAACAGTATGTCTACCCCAGTGATGATTGTGTTGATTGTAAATTTCAATCAAAGGGGTTCAATCTTAAAATAAAATTATCAAATTATAGTATGAATGCTCAAATCATTCATACCACGATGATGGTTATGATAAATGGTGATTTCAACTTGAGGGGATAATTTAAACAAAATATATTTAAAATTTTAAATCAAATAAATTCAAATTAAGTATCAATCTAAAAATACTTAAATGAAATTCAATCTCTAAAAATTTAAAGCTAAAATCCAACTCACCTTTCAATTGTTTATCGAGGTGACAAATTAAGAAAACTCTAGCTCACAAAGGAGCCAAAGTCAAATTAAGTGTTTCACATGTTCACTCAACTAATCTCATATCGAAGGGATGGCCTGTCCTCGAATGCTGGTTTGGCCAATAAGCTTCACATATGATGCAGTTACGATTAGAGTCCTCTGAGGTGGTTGTCGCCAAATGGAACCATTATATTATGATCATGACTGTAACCCGTATGCTCCCCAATGGCTCTGCCCATTGAGTTGTGAATCATAGGATATACTTGATTGGGAAAAAATCTCTATGTCAGCTAAGGTAGACTTAAGTCTATCTCTTAAGACAAACACCATCTCAAGTCTACAAGGATTTCTTGAATGAAGTAACCCATGTGTTGCGGATAAGGATCTTTCTGTCAGGTTGGGTTGACTACCTCTTCTGACTAAGAAACTTGAAACCAAATCTAAAGTCCTCGCAAAATGAGGGTAAAATCTCTGGGTAGTGTCTTATCTACTATTCCATCTGCCTTCTGAAAATTATACAGACACATTTAAAATAAATCAAACTCTCTTCATTTATCGAGAGGTCGGTGGTGAATTTTTAGAGCCCGCACTCAGCCAATTCAAATCTATTTTTTTAATCATTGTTTTACCTTGTTATTTTAATTAGTAGGTTGAGCACTTTTAATCGATCTTATTATCATAACAAATAATTAAGGAGGAAAGACTTAGTTGATGCTCAATATAGCCTATAGAGGGAATAAAATCTCAAGGCATATTATGGATACATAGTATAACCAATAATTTTATAGCATGATGATGGGCATTTTATTACATTCTGCATCCATTATCAATAAAATCTCAAGGCATTTAATTTCCTTATATTTTTTTTGTATTGTAGAATTCATGCATTCAAGGTTCAATCTAACTCTCCCCTACAACAACAACAACAACAACAACAACAACAAGCCTTTATCACACTAAGTGGGGACAACTACATGAATCCTTCGTTTCCATTGTATCCTATTATGTGTCAAATTCTCATTTAATTTAAGTATACTAAGGTCAATTTTTATACATCTTAACCAAGTCTTTTTAGGTCTACCTCTACCTTTCTAAACATAAGTCAAATATAATGCATCTACTCTCCTAATCGGGACATCGGACGGCCGACAGCAGGTCCCAAGTTCAGATGTGAAAAGTGGAGGGTTGCGATAGGTAGTCGTGACCAGTAAAACATATTAAAATAATCATGACTTAAATCTAACTCTCCCCTCATCATAATAAAAATTAATAACTTCAATATTTCTTACAAACCTAACACAAAAGTAGAACTTTATTAAGCCCAGTAATGGGGGTGATTTTGGCACTATAAAAGAAGATTACAAAGAGCTTCTTCAAACTTTTATTTCCTCACTTATTTTATCAAGTGGGATAGCAACAAGATATTCAAGAGAACTTACGATACCAAAAAACTAAATCAAAATAATAATTAAAACTAAAAAGGAACAAAAATGTCCCGATCAACAACAAGCCTTTATCCCAAGATGTGGGTTCGCTATATGAATCATTCTTCTATTGTGTCTTATTATGTGTCAAATTCTCATTTATTTTAATAAACTAAGGTCATTTTTATACATCTTAACCATGTCTTTTAGTTCTAACCCCTACCTTTCTTAACATAAGGCAAACAAAGTACATCTACTCTCCTAGCGGGTCATTAGATTGACGCTTTATGTGGTCAAACCATCTAAGGTGACTCTAATCTTATGTCACTGGTGCTACTCCAACCTTTTCTCAAACATAGTCATGCATTTTATCTCAAAGAGTAAAGCCACACATCCACTTGAGCATCCTCAACCATAATTATTTATGCATTTTTAATGAAAATCTAATGGAAGATAATATGTATGTTTGTTAAATATAATTAATAATAATTATATATATATATATATATATATATAATTGTATTTTTTTGTGGTTATTTAATTACATTTTTCTTTCAAATTTACAAATATTATTTAATTAATTTCTGCTTTTAATTTTATAAATAAATATTTAATTTATTAATTTTGAATTTGCTTATATTATTATTATTATATTTAAGTTATGAAAACATTATAATAATTAAACTATTATCTTTCCAATTGTATTAAAAATTATGACTAATTTTCTAAATTTAAAGTCTTAATATTTCTAAAATTAACTTCATGACAAAAATATAAGTTTTGAATTAAAATTAATTTTTGAATTTCGTGATTCATATTCTTGAACAAATATTTATCTTCCTCTGCAAAAATTATCAATTAACCGCTCTTCTTGTTATACTCTTCTCATCTACAACGAAACCCTAACACCTTTTCTGATTAAAAAATAAACTAAATCTAAAGTTTCGATATTTAGAAGAAAAAATAAACCTAGGTTAAGCTACCTTTGAATTAGATGAGAAAAGAAAAAAAGACGCCATAATCTTTGATATGTTCTTCTAATGTGGACTTCAACTCTTTGCTTTCTCTTCTTCCTCTACATCTCGCTTTCTCTCTCTCTCTCTCCTCCCTCTCTCATCTCTTTTTTTTCCTCCGCTCGAGGTATCTTTTGTCCGCTAACTTTCTCTTTTTCGTTCTATGTATAAGTTCAACCTCCCCTCTTGTGACTTTAAAGGGAAAAATTGACTAATATCAGTTCAATTGAGCTAGTGTTAGTTGATTTGTCTTATTTTTATACAGGGCTTTACATTTTGATCCACAAGTCCTAGAAAATAATTTTAGAGGCCAAAGTTTAGTTGAAGATTGTTTGAAACCATAATAATCACATAAGACTGATCTTTTGATGCTAACATCCTTCAAGCAATCTTTCTTAAAAGTGTTTTTTCAAACGGAAAGATAGATCAACGTCATATATCATTATATATAGTTAATAAATTTAGAGTTATAACATCTGCAGGCATGCCCGATTGGCAGATTGTGAAGGAGTTGCCTCCAATGGAAGCCTTCCTCGGCAAACTAGAAAGGTGATTTCTTCAATCGATGAAGAAGTCCTTGAGTTTGGATAGGGAGATGAGCCTTCCTTATGCTCGTAACAATTATGCGAAATGACAAGTTAGATTTTTCATCCTATCGTTTCTACCCCATTTTGGAAAGTCTTAGGGATCTATTTTGTAAAATTCATATCTATGTTTTAGATGTAAATTTTATTATATATTTTGCCTTAGGAAGTTGTGAAAAAAAATCAATATCCTGCGCTGCTTTGTACAAAATTTGTTCAGGATATGTATAGACTTCTTCTGTCATCATGTCTTAGCCCAACAAATATGTGTTAAATTTATGAATGCTCTCCATTCATATCCATTAATTGTTAGATGGATAAGTGATCAACAAATGTCCGAGGGTGTTAATCCCGGTGAAAATGTATGCATTACTTTGCGGTTGGATGGTCATATCAGAAGATCGGGGAAGGTATGTTATATAAACTCAATACTTTAATTTTTTTTACTACTACTTGTGGAATGGTTTCATGCCTATTATTATTTTTATATGAGTCTTATAACAATACTAGGTTGTGAGGAACACATATCTAACCATTTGTATATATGACCTAACATGGATATCTTTTGTGTCATGATGACCTATTTTGGAAGCACCTAGTAGCAAGATGGGAATATCGATTAGATGAAAATTTTAAAATTTTAGTTTCTAACATTTACTAATAATAAGGTAGTTGTTAATTTAATAATTACGAAAGTTGTTTCTTAAGAAACATCAAATGTAGTTTTAATGTAATGATCTGTAAATGGATTGTATTAAACATCAGTAAAGTTAGTAGCATGAGTGCTTTTAAAAATTAGATTTTTTTTAATCATCAATTTTATGTTTATACTTTTATAATAAATAATTTTGATTTGAAAAAATTTTATATGATTTAGAATTTATAAAGGTGGGCTTTTGTTGGTATCTTTCATAATTTGAATAATATTATTTGTCAAAGTATTTGAGTAAAATTAGATTTTAATGGTGCTTTTAGTTGTGATTTGATTATTGTTGTATCTTATATGTGACTCATAAATCATAAAATCATTATCGAGGTCGATAAGATTTGATTCATATATAAATCTTATATTGTAGATTACCATTTTCAACTCATTTACAAAATTAGTACATATTTTAACAAATTTCAATTTACTACACTATATCACAAAAATGTGTGCTAGTTTATCCTGTTTTATTCATTTAATATTGTTCCTAATCTCAAAGGAATGGACTTATTAAGCTTGCTATCTTAATTCAATTGGTGACAATTAATTCATCATATATGTAAGTATGTATGTATATGTATGGATGGATAATATAATCAATAGAGAAAGATGCATATATTACATAAGATGGCACCAGAAAGTGATTTAAAAAAAAAGAATTTAAGAGATCACTAATTTTATTGTTCTTACTTGAAGTAGCATAATATAAACCTCTTACATAGAACGCTTTTCAGAAGGAAATTATTTTTCACAAGAGCTACAATCCGATGGAAGCTGATGCATGAATGTACTCATATTTGTTTACACACTTAATGAATGTTGATGCATGAATTTAATAGAAAAAAGTGGTTTCATCTCATATTTAAGCATATGCAAACATGTATATGAAGTCTCGTATTCCCGGAATGTTCATGTTATATACTTTCCAATTCAAATACACATGAACATATACATAAACATAGAAATTAAATCATGAAAAGTGTTCTATATAAATATCTTTTACTTACGAAAGCTTAATGGAAAATAGAGGATTTAACTTTATATTCTAATATATACATGCACATAAATTAAATTAAGCAAGTGTGTGCCATTGTTAAACCAATGTATGAGATTATCTAATACCTCCTTGGGGCTACTTAAAGCCTCAGATTCTCGGATTGATACAATATAATTGTCAATTCAAATACATAAATACATAAGTATAAATATATGAATAAAATTATCAATTGACATCTTTTACTACAAGTAAATGAACATTTCATTTTCACATAATTAGTTATTTATAATAAACATTGATTTAAAATTCATAATTAACAAATAGTTTCAAAATAGCTTAAGATTTACTAATGATAATAGCCACACCATATGATAATATTTGTCTAATTCATGCAATTTAAATGCAACCATATTCTCTTAACTTTTAAACATAAATACATTAAGCACATGACATGTACATTTATACTAATTGAAAGGAAGTAATTGAATACCATCACAAAACATGCTTGATTTCATTAGAACCTAAGGACAATCAAGTTAGATAAATATCTTTTAAATCTAATCAAAGTTTATTTAATGTTTAACTTTAATATTTAAGTTGTTGAAACTTAAATACAAGAAATAATAGTTAGTGTTCAACCCATATCCATGTTTGTTTGTTAATAAATTTAAACAAAATTTAAGTGGCTTTTATGAATTAATTAATTTTGGCCTATTAATAATTAATTTAATTACCCTATAAAGATCTCTTAATTTGATTAATTATTAAGCAAGAGCTCATAGATCATGATGATATGCTTGAAAAATAAAATTTGCAATATCCTAAGAATTCTAATGCAATTAAGCTCATGTTTAATAAATAATTAAATTAAGAAGATTAATCTAATTACTTTTATAATTCCCAACACCAATGAAGAATCATAATTTTATTGAAAATCCTTATACTAACTAAGCACATAAGGAGGGTCAATTAAAACTATTTTTTATTAAATAAGTTAAGTATGATGGTTCATATTTAAATTTCATCTAACCATTTAATTAATTAATTAAGCACCTTGTGGGCTCCGAAAATTCACCACCGACCTCTCGACAATATTTTTGATATTGAAGAGAGTATGATTTGAAGTGTCGGTGTAATTTTAGAATACAGATGGAATAGTAGATAAGACACTACTCAGAGATTTGGCCCTCATTTTGTGAGGACTTTAGATGTTCCGTGTCTATGACAAACCCCTATAGTTAATTACCTCAGTGAGAGAGAACTATTGCTACAAATCTTAATGCATAGTGTGTAAGTAGCATCATGTGGAGTTTTAAGGTTTTAAATTATGAAATTCATCATTTTATCTTAAACCGGATGGTTGGGGAATGATGACGGTTCGATCACTCCCATGGTTTTCCATCCGTGATTATCGTGGTCCTTAGTCTTTTCATGAGGTAGTCGACCCAACCTGATCAAAGTATCCTTATCAGCAACACATGGGTTACGTCATCCAAGAAATCCTTGTAGACATGAGGTGGTGTTTGTCTAAGGAGACAATCTTAAGTCTACCTTAGCTGACATAGTATTATTTGCACTATCAAGTATACCCTATGATTCAAAACTCAAAGGGTAGAGCCATTGGGGAGCATACGGGCTACGGTCGTGATCGTAATATAATGGAGCCTTATTGGCCAAACCACCGATCAGAGGACTCTGGTCGTAATTACTTCATCTGTGGAGCCTACTGGCCAAGTCAAGTAGTTAGAAGACACGGGTCACGTCCATACTGGCATGAGATTGATTGAGAGTGAACATAGTAGAATACTTGATTTGACATTGGCTCTTTTGTGAGCTAGAGTTTTCTTAATTTTTTACCATGAAAAATAGTTGTAGAAGGTGGATAGATTGAGTTGGCTTTAAGTTTTTAATGATTGAGTTTCATTAAAGCAGTTTGAGATTGTTATTTGATTTAGGTTAAATTGATTAGAAAAATGAATTAATTTGAATATATTTAAGAGCTTTAGATCTTGTCAACTTTGTTTAGTGCTAATAGGATTAGATCTATCTCATCAATTTAGATAATTTCGATTTGAAACTCTTATTATAATTTTTTAAGGTTTTGTTAAGTCGGACCCAGTCCTAAGACTAAACCGGGAAATAACCCACGCAACATCCTTAGACACTTTAATTTAAGCATTCAGCATAGTGTCGGGGCCCATGCAGGTTTATAGTAATTTTAAGTAATTTTATATTTGAATTATGAGATTGATTTTATATTTTCATTTTTTATTCCAATTTAGCTTGCACAGCCTTTTCAGACATTAAAATTTGCACTGGAAATCTCTATGTCCGAGCACACGCAAGAATTTATTGTTTTAGATAATTTCACTTAATTAGTGGTATCATTGGTTTTAAAATTCATAATTATAATGAAATTCCTCATTTTTTTATGAAAGGAAGCCATATGATTTTATAGATTTTGATTTAGTATTACCTTCTAGCTGCTTGTACAAAGAGTTGCAGATTTGATGGCGATTGATGTTTTGAAGCTTCAAGTTCAAAGGATAATTTAGTTTGTTATTTTAAAAAAACATTTACCCCCTCAAAGTAATTCTCATTTTTCCCCTCTTTTTTTATTCAAACTCTTCTACATTCATTTTCGCCCTCTTTTTTTACTCGAACTCTTCTATATTCATTTTCCCCCCTTTTATTCTTTTGAAAGCAACCCACTCACTACCTCTTTTAATTTCTATAAATAAGGCCAAGAGGGAGTCTCCTATTCTATTATATTTGTTTGAAGGGTTGGAGTTAGGATATTTGAAAGGGAGAAGTTCGAAACTTTAGTGGGCTTTCAACTCTAATAAATTTTGTAAGTGTTTTCACACTTCTTTTATTTTATTTTACTTTTATGTTTGTCATATGTTATTTTACTTTTTCCCCTTTTTTGTTTGACGCTTTTAGCTTAAAATTAGCTGCAAGTTTTCTTACTTAGCGTTCTTAAGTCAGCTCGTTTTACTCTCCCATTTTTCCTAAGTCAAAAGATTTGGCAGAATTTTAGTGACGATCATCCCTGTGTATCAGAGGTGTTTTGGCTTACTGCCATCTTGAGTATATTGAGTGGTGTCTTGCGAGTTGCGACTCCACAGCCAAGTTTTTCTTTAAGGATTATGGTATTTCAAATGAATGTAAGTCCAACATATGCTTGCGATGCAAGTGCAACCTAAATTCATACTAACATTCTAAAGTGATGTAAGTCCAACTTAAATCTTACCGACATTCCAAAGGGCGTAAGTCCAATCTAACGCTTTCTAAGAGATAAGTTTGACTGTGCTTGTAATGTAAGCACCACCAATTCTAACTAGCTTTCCAATGGGTGTAAGCCCAACCTAACCTATGTTTTCCATACAAACATAACCTAATTTTATATGGATGTAAGTCCTACACATGTCATAAATACGACTTTAATAAACACTTATAATTAAAGTCTAACTTAAATAAACACTTGCACTCACGAACACTTGCACCACAACACTAGTCTACTACTCGTGATATTTGAGATGAGACATCTTATGACATTAATTAGACTTTTGGACATTACCTAATTGCCCCGTGATGTTGGTAGATCGAATAACATAGAGATGATGAAACTATCGATCTTGATGGACTACTCATTTTTTCTTTTAGATAGTCATCCACACCACACTACTAAATATCAATTTATATCAGTGATTTATATTTATTTTCAACCTTAATCAAGAGTTCTTCTTACTGTAAGCTGGATGCTTACGTTCATAGGAAGTAGAACTCAGATCTAAATAAACTCTAACATAATATTAGGAGGAATATGGTTGAATATAAATCATTCAAACTCATGAAGAATGAACTCCCTAAACATCCTATAAAGATGACGAAGATTTTTAAAGTTATTTTTCCTGAGCGATCAGGTTCTTCTCAAAGAAGTGGGTCTTCTTTGTCGTAAGCTTATTGTTACTTCTATGGAAGTTCAAGCTTTATATGATGATGAAGAACCTCTTGATGATTCATCTGCACCTATTATAATCATTGTTATCTTAAATGACTTGTCATTCCTATGGGGTAGTTCTTCCTTTTTATTCCATGTTTGTGGAAGTCTAAGAGTACGTTTGAGAGAGCGATGCGACAGTGGTGCGGTGCGAAAATGCACCGTTGCGTCATTTGAGAGCTTCATTTTAGTTGCATTTTGAGGAATCTAGGTGGAAGCTGCATTCTAGTTTTGTTTTGAGGAATCTACGGTGTGAAGCTATATTTTCCAACCTAACCTGGCTATCTGCAATGGCACCCACAAAACTGAGATTTGATTTTTGTAAAATAAAAAAAAATTGTATACCCACTATAGCTTCTTTATATAATAGTTTCTTTGCGTCCACCACAACTTTTCATACAATCAGCTATCCCAAAGACTTTAAATTGTTAACATCCATGTGAAATATCTCATCATATCAAAATTTGGAAGATTTTTCAAATTATTTTGCTTTCCATTTTGCTTAGTATTTTTGCATCATCAATCTTAGCTTTATTTGGTTGGTTTTAGTTTAATAGCGGTCATAATTCATTAAGTTATATGTGCATTTTACCAGTAGTCTTAAGTAAATCATTTATATAACATTAAAAGGCGTTTGGTTTCGATTTGGAATAAGGTAAAAGGAATGCACAGAAAAAAGAAATTCTATGTAAAGGATTATTCTACAGTTGTTTGGTTGAGAGTTTTTCAAATTCATGACTTTGCTTTTTTCTGTTTGGTTGAAAAATGTAATGTATCAAGATTTCAATCGAGCCTGATTGGTGATGTGGGGCGAAGCGATGATGGTCGATCGCTTTACATTGGCGGTGTATTTGAATTCACCAAAATGGCATTTGTAATGTATTTGGAATACATTATATTACATGAAAATTTACTTTACTTCAATCCAAACACCAGTTAAAATTTTTTGCATTTGTTTTTTACGATTCCAAATGCAAACCAAATAGTAAGCTACATAATGATCATTTTACATTAATATGCATGCATGTAGAGTTGACAATGAGTTGAGCTAATTGTAGAACTTTTTCCTCGATAACATACCTAAAATTGATTTCAAAATTTTGGTTGTTGATTTCTAGTTTATGAAGATTTTTTTTTTCACAACAAAATTCAATTCCCCTCATTGGTTTTGTCACATTAATGTCATCTATTTAAGATAAGAGATAGTTTGAGTTGCATTTATTCAAGATAAGATGTTGAAAATTTTATATAGTATTAAGTTTATATTGAGGGTAGAAAATGCACTAATAAGATAGTGGATAAAATTTGTATGTAAAGATTATGAAAGATGATAGGCATGCTGAAGATTGCATTTAAAAAATTTGCACAACAGAGTTAACATCTCATAGAGCACTTAATATATAAGAATATTTATTGGTATTCATAAAGGCAAGCTAAAGGAGTTAGAATAACATTAATTATGAAAATGATAATGATGATGACGATGCAAAATCTCATTTATACATGTTTTTTCTATTAACAAGCATTGAGCTTTGAAATTGTTCTTGAACTATCATGCACTTATCATCATCTTACATTCATTTTTAGATGGATAATTGATCAACAAATGTCCGAGGGTGTTAATCCCTGAAAATGTATACATTACTTTGGTTGGATGGTCGCATAAGATCGGGAAGGTATGTATATAAACTAATACTTTTTCTTTTACTACTACTTGTGGAATGGTTTCATGCTTATTATTATTTTATAAGATCGGGAATGATTCTCATCGCCTCCACATTTACGTTGCGTTCATGACTCGAACGCTTGATCGGTTAATCATCAAGTCATGCAATATTTATATCATGACTAATTTTGATGTTCTAAACGCGATGGCGAAGTCTGTTCGTCGATCGGAGGTCATTTGGATTGGTTTTGACGATGTCTTGTGTATTTCAGCCCGATTTACGCACTACCACTTCCAATTATTCGACATTTACACAGACTCATCCGAATTGAGCGCGAATAGTCTCATTTGATAGATTTTGATATTTTAAATCTAATGACGTAATCAATTTCATGAACGAGGGTCATTTGGCATGCATCGGTGCCTCCTGACCTTGATATGCGTGCAAGCATGGTGACAACTCGAGCGCTTGATCAGTTGACCATTAAGTTGTGCTATATTTATATCCTGACCAATTTTGACATTTTGAATGCTATGGAAAAGTCCCTTCATTGATCGGAGGTCCTTTGGATTGATTTTGGCGACGCCTAGTCTATTTCAGCCTCATTTTGCATGCTATCACTTCAAATCATTCGACATTTGCACAGACTCATCCAAATTGAGCGCAGACAGTCTCATTTGATAGTTTTCAATATTTTGAAGCTAACGAGATGATCAATTTCAAGAATTGAGGTCGTTCGAATATCATTGCAACATCTCTACTCTAATATGCGTGTCGACATATTGTTAGCTCGAGCGTTTAATCGATTGATCATTAGATTTTGCAATATATATATTCTGATCAATTTCAACATTCTGAACGCAACGGTGAAGTCCATTTGTCAATCGGAGGTTATTTTTTGTCCTGCGCATTTGAGCCTCACTCGACTATCACCTCAATTTGAATTTGATTTATGGGCTTATCCTGATTTATGACACATATGTGGAGCTCAATAAATGCCCCCCAACAAATGTGATTCGTGCATAGAGTGAGTCATATTTGTTGAAAACTAGTTGACCATTTGGGCCGACCATAGAACTTGGATCATTTCGGCTTTGATTGTGATAGCTTATGGAATTTTGAGAAAATTTGTCATTAGTATGCTACCTTATTCAAGACATGCTAAATGACGGGCTTGACCAATTTGTCAATCGACTTGTCGATAGATGAGTTCTTACACCATTTCTTTGAATGGCTTTACAACTCAAAGGACTCACGCTTCATCTGTGGTTTATGGCTAAGTTAATAAATACACGTCCCCACGGCATGAGATTGATTGAGAGTGAACATAATAAAATATTTGATTTGACATTCCTTTATGAGCTAGAGTTTTCTTAATTTGTCACCCCATGCAGCTTATGTAGGTGGGTAGATTAAGTTTTGTTTTAAGCTTTTAATGATAGAATTTCATTTAAATAAATTTTAGATTGACATTCAATTTGAGTTAATTTGATTTAAAAAATTGATTAATCTGAATATATTTAAGAGCTTTAGATCATATCAACTCAATTACTATAGAGGATTATACCGACCTAAATGTAATCAGATTTCGATTTGAAACTCTTATTATAGGTTTTTTAGGTTTTGCAACCTAACATCTTAAGACTAAACCGGAAGCAATCATGCAAAGATCCTCGGACACTTGAATTTCAGATTCAAAGATGGTGTGAGCACATCGGTGTATTTAAGACTTTATGTAATTTTCATTTGAAGTTATGAGATTGATTTTGTATTTTAATTTAATTCTAATTTAGTCTAACTTTTCGATATTAAAATTTTCCCTTGAAATCATGTCAGCACATAATTTATAGCAGCTAATTTCATCTACTTAATGAAATCATTGATTTTGAAAATTATAGTTAAGATGAAATTCCTTAATTGTTTTATCAAAGGAAGCCCTATAATTTTTGTAGAATTGAATTTAATATCGCCTTTGTTGCTTGTTTAAAGACAGATAAAGAAAGCCTTTTGATTTATATTGTAATTTAACACATTATTTGCACTTAGTTTATCTATTAAGTTTTTGTAATTTTCTCAACTTGATTATGCCTTTACATCAATTTTATAAATTATGCTCGATTTCAATGTTTGTTATTTAGCCTTGCTCATGCTTATTAAAGCATCACCACATTCATAAAGAGTTATTAAATTCAATTTGGATTAATACTTAGATTTTGAGTTTATTGCAAGTTTGTTGTCAGTTTGGCATTAGTCCCCCCTCAATTCCAATTAAAGCTTGTTTAATTTTGAGGAATTTACAAGAAAAGGGAATTCACTTTACCGCTTCAATTTAAGCTATAGAGGATTATAATTATAGAGTTTAATATTAACCTCTCCTAAAGTTTGTGAGTTTAATATTAACCTCCCCCAAACTTTACTTAAATTTTAAATGAATATTCTATTCTTTCCAAAGTTTGCTTTAAAGGTTCCCCCCTTTTTCTTGCTTCCCGCTTTTTAGTTTAAAGTTAGCTACAAGTTTCCCTATTTAGCGCTCTTAAGTCATCTCATTTCACTCTCCCATTTTTCTAAGTGATTTGTAGACGCATCATCCTGCGGGTCGATCATTTTATTACTCTTGACGCATTGAGCATAGCAAGTGGTGTCTTGATACGGACGGTTTTCATCTCACACGCCTGTTGAACAATGAGATTTTAAACCCGAAAGAGGACATACAATGCAATATATATTCATCCTTTTTTTTTTCTAAGTTGGAAATTAAATAAAAAATTTGAGATTTTATCTAGGATCGACATCTAACAAGTGGTGGCTTACTGGAGGTTGAGATAGAGCGTCTTATGACACCACAACCTATTTTTTCATCCCATCGTCCCTGAGCACAACGACGTCAAACCGAAGAAACACAAACACATATATATTCATTCACAAATCCCAATATATTCGATGCATTTTCAGGCTGGCTATGCAAAGAAACGGGGTTAGGTATGCAATTGAAAATGTAAGGCAAGGAGTGCGACGCCAGAAATCGAAAGAAGAACTCGCCTGCTGATGATGTTTTTCCCCAATTTGCGACGCAGCGAAAACGGGGCTGCTAAAGCGAAGGGTGCGACACCAGAAATTGAAGGAAAAATTCGCCAGCTGACGATGTTCTTCCCCGATTTACGGTGCAGCAGAAACGGGACGGCTAAAGCGAAGGGTGCGACGCCAAAAATCAAAAGAAAAATTTGCCTGCTGACGATGTTCTTCCTCGATTTGTGACACGGCATAAATAGGATGGCTAAAGCGAGGGGTGCGACGTCAAAAATTGAAGAAAGAATTCGCCTACTAATGATGTTCTTCTCGATTTGACGGGAATGACGGCTAAAGGAGTGCGCACCAATCGGGAAGAATTTGTCACAACGATGTTCTTCATTGGATGCTGCGGACGGCTAAAGCGATGGTGCGAAAAAATCGAAGGAAGAATTGTCACGTGACATAACCAATTTGACGCTCAACCGATGACAAAGTCCGTCATCGATGGAGGTCCTGGATTGATTTTGGCGAATGCCTAGTGTATTTCAGCCTTGATTTGTGTGCTATCACTTCAAATCATTCGACATTTGCACAGTCTCGTACAAATTGAGTGCGGACAATCTCATTTGATAGTTTTCAATATTTTGAAGCTAACAGCATGATCAATTTCATGAATCGAGATCATTCGGACATCGCCGAAGCTTCCACTCGATATGTGTGTCACATTGTTAGCTCGAGCGTTTAATTGATTGATTGTTAGATTTTACAATATCTATATTCAAATCAATTTCGACGTTCTGAACGCAACGGTGAAGTCCATTCATCAATCGGAGGTCGTTTCGACCCTTTTCAGTGACGTTCATATGCATTTTGAGCCTCAATTTGCGCACTATCACCTCCGAAGTCCGTCGAATTCGATTTATGAGCTTATCTTGATTTATGACACATATGTGGGGGTCAACAAGTTGACTGTAATATTCAATTGCATTTTTAAAAAATAAGTTTTCATTCCTACCCAATTCTACATTTGTAGTCAAAAGATACATTGATAACCCATAATCTAGATAACATTATTAGCTTCAATGTTTGGCATAAACCAATGGGATTTTACTTCATAATCAATTACTTTCACTTTCTTAAGCATACTAGATTAATATTATCATGAATCTGGCTTGAAATACTTCATAAAGTCGCTTTAGGAACCTAAGGCATCAATCCTCTCCATTGGAGTTAGCATCAATTGATATATTTTCTTAACATGTACATACTCTTTTCATTTACATTTTGTAATACGGAGTGTGTGTATTCGTGTTTCTAATTTGTGAATTTTGTTAGGTAACACCTCATGTAACTTGCTCAATTTAGGTTGGAATTTGTGTCATTCATTGATTGTCGATAATTTTTTTTTATCTTTCTTGCGACAACGGAAGGTGGTGACAAAAGTATGTTGCTTGAGCTCTTGCTATCATTTTTTCTTTGATATTCATGTTGGACATGTTTCAATTCGCTTTATTCTACAATAGTTAAATGCCTCTCCCTGTAACGCCTTGGTATGATAAACAATTTACCTTTCTTGAGAAGAAAGACATTCTATTGGCCAAATGCATCCTACTCGACTATTTTATGACTCATCATGGTGATTTCTAAACAATTTGAAAAATTCACCCAAGATCTTTGCATATTGAATATCCAATGTTATTTGAACTGCACGCGCCAACCGAGCGGATCTCTCATTGGTGTGCTAGAGTTCATTTGAGGAGGGATGGTGTACATGCCATATTGGGTATTTGTGATGTCTAAATGATTTTATGTTCTTGAACTGTCTTCCTTTTCTTCTTGAATAAAATGGTACCTCATGCTGATCTTGGATTTCTTTAAATGCTTACGATGATGCAAAATTTGCTTTTGCAAGAGGGGACAAAATCAAGAGTGCTACTCACCAAGGGAACATATATCAAGTTGCGACACAAAAAGACTTCTTAGATATTTCAAATCCCAAGGCCATGTAGGTTTGACCACTCGTTGGCTTATATTTGATATATCTGGAAGATTCGCTAAACTAGTAAAATCCATATTTCTTGGAACTTGCATTGGAAAGGACATTGAGGAACTACTCTTGCTTGACTACGGTGACAGATCATGGTTCCATATAATAATAAGAAGTATTACATAGATATTGTGGAAACAAAGCCTAGTTCTGCAATTAGCATTATTGAGACTTGAGGTCGATTTTGCATCGCTTGACTATAAAGAACCCGAACCCCCAACCATCTCGTTCTATCTAACAAATCACAAGGTCATAGTACTTAATCTCATTTCATTCAAGCTACCCCATCTTCTTTTATGCTTTTTATTGCTACCCTATGTTCTTTTGCTCTTTTTAACCGCTTGTTCCCTTGTTGGTAGTGTTTTGTAATGCTACTTCATACAATTTCTAACTTAATTTTCTTTCTTTCTGCTAATAATTATTCGTAGGATAATTCTAAATCCGTCCCATTATCCGATAGGATAATTGTAGAGTATGTTGGAAATTCACTGAATTAATGTGCCAAAACCTAAAAGCTCAAGCCGTGGTTGAAGGCATGTTACTAATGCGCTTTGATGAATTTGTTCTAAGGGACTTTATGATGCATCACACCTTATGCTCTCTAGGTATAAAATAGAATAGTTCTAGGATTTTATGCATCTTCGTGAGTTTTTTGTGCTTCTATATAGATAGGGGTGTTTATTGTAATAAAAAATATCAGTATTTTTACTATTATAATGAGTGCTATATTGAAATACTAAGATTGACGAACATGTTTAAGACATCGATTTTGATCGAATTCTAAATTAGGCAACAACATGTACTTATGGCCATTGACATCTTAGAAGTTCATACACTCACAAATTAGGTCAAGTAGATATCTTTAAATATAATGAAACTAAAACATATATTATCGACTAAAGGCGACATCCAAGTAGTCAACCAAACACAAACAAACCCATATGTTCGATTCCCAAATGCAACAAACTCCTATTTGTGCCTTGTGAATCACCTAAACCATTTAATTTTCTAAGACTTATTTGATATCTTTGCATTATTAGAACATAACATTGCATTTAATCTACTGATTTGAAAATTTTGGTTGAAGATCGTAGCTGAATCGGGTGAAAAGAAGCACAATCCTTCGGTTCTGAGTTGGATGGAAAACCTTCAACGACGCTCCGATTCAACATCGAGAATCACGACCGTCGAAGCATCAAATGGTTCAAATAGTTCGATGAGCGATCACAGCTCGCTTCACGCAAGACCTCGAAGCTCTTCTTAGTTCAAATGTGCCATGCACCCAAAGAAACTCAAGGTATGAAAACTTATCAAACTATACTAAGTTTCATTCTTGCATAGTGCATCGATTTGATCATCATCATGGTTTTCGGATTTAGATTCCATTTTTCTCTTTTTCTTAATTGAGAATGACATAAATTAAAATGATAAGAAGCAAAGTGTGGGAAAATTGAGAAGAATGGATCGAGAAATGATTATTGAGGATTGACACCTATGTATTTGAGATTAAAAGATATTATTATAATTTACAATAGACTTTTAAATTAAAACTGCTTCAATTCGCTTCTCATTTTAGGTACCTAAGGAAGAATCTCCCAAGCAAGAAGAAGAGACCAAGTTTCGTGCATTCAAAGGAAAGAAGTACTCGTAAGGTGATGAGTCTCAGAGCATGTATTATCAATCTCATTAATGACTAGAAGTCTTCATATTTGATAAATAATTGAAATTACATATATATATATATATATATATATATATATATATATATATATATATATATATATATATATATATATATATATATATATATATATATATATATATAAAACCCAAATATGACTATTTACAAAATCAACACCTATTTTTTTAATTTCTCATTCAAATATCAAAAGTCACAATAAAATTTAAACTCATTTTTCATTTTTATCATATCGATCAAATACAAGCATGAACACATCAGTCGGCTTGCTAGTTCAAAAGAATGAAATGAGTGCTCATTTTATAATTAAAATATAAATTTTTTTTTCATAATTATATTTTGATATGTACTACCAATTTTGCTAAAGTTAGTGTAGGTGTGAATTTGGTTGCTTTAAAAAGGGTTTAAAATTACAAATTAAGTATAAAGTTTTGTAAAGTTTATTTATAATTCAAGTGAAGTTAGTGACCTAATTAACATGAGAGCAATTAAATTGTCATTATAGAATTAAGATTCAAGTAAACTTTTTATTTTGTCAATGGTTCATAAAATTAGGGCATTTAAAATGATAAAAAAAGTTAAGAAAATTAGTACACACTCATGTATATAAAAATTTTAGACATAAAATAATAACTATTTTATGTTATTTTGAAAGAATATTATAACCAAGATAAAGTAAATAAAATAATTTGATTCTTGTCTAAATCTTAATATGCTAAAGTTACAATCATTATAATGTCTAAAGATTTATCAAATTATTATATTAACTATTTGCTTGATTCTTTGATTATACATAGTAAAGCAAGGGCTATAAATTAAAAATGATACTAATAAGAAGACAATGAATCAAATAGCCCTAGAACTTAAAATTTTGATGGTGCAATTGCTGAATCTCCAACCATGTTGATGCTACATTTATTTTAAAAAACTCAACTCCTTTCTAAAAAAAAAATAAAAAAATAGATAGAAAAAAATGAGAAAAGTAAATCTTTCAATGAAAATAATTATGGTAATATTATGGAAAAATTTTTAAATTAGGCTTAATACTAATCTTAATTAGCAATTTAGGCACGAAAAAAAATATTAACATAAGGCTAATCGTAGATGGACGATGGCGCTAATGTGGACTTAAGAATGGACGATGATTGACAATCTGCCGTTGTGTATTGACGATGTAATTTAATATTTTTTAAAAAAAAAATATGCATTTTTTTTTGTGCATCTAAGTCGATGTCAAAATCGAGCAAACTGGTATCAATCGCTGTTAGATTTTAAACTTTGGTATTTTGGTAGGAGTCGTACTATAAATGGTGTAGGTGTGATTATAAATAAAAGTTTGAAGGATATGTTATGAAAATAATAGAATTCGAGTTAAAATTATAGCAAAGATCGTTGTTAATGCTAAGATTACTAATGTTATAAGTGTTTATGCTCCTCAAATAATTTAAATATAGTCTTAAAGAAAAATTTTGAAATGACAGAGAGGGATTAATATAAAAGATATCCCTTGAAAATGAGTACTTATTGGAAGAGATTTAAATAGATGTATTTGTACAGTGGTAGAAGATTTTAAAAGCATTCATGGTGGTTATGAGCTTGAAGACTAATGAAGAAGGTAAAACTATATTGAATTTAGCTTTAGTTTTTGATTTTGTAGTTGCTAACACTTTATTTTAGAAAAAATAGATGAGCATATTATCACTTATAAGAATGGATTTAGTAAAACATTTGATTATTTTCTAATAAAAAAATAGATCGTTTTGAGTGCAAAGTTTTTATGATCATTCTGGTGAAAGTTTAAGTACCCAACATCGACTATTAGTTTTACATTTTAAGACGAAGTGTTGGAAGATGAAAAATAAATCGAAATATTATCATTGGTTTAAATGAAAATACTTAAAGAGCACTAATAAAAATAATTTTAAGAATAAGTTACAAGATCTTATAATTTGTGAGGTTCATGAGGAAATTAATATTTTGTGGGAAAAAGTAGCAAGTGAGATTAAGCAAGTTACAAAAAATATTATTGAAGAATCAAAAGAAAAATATTTTTTTAGTTAAAAAAAGTTGGTGCTGGAGTCAAAATATGCGAGAAAAGATAAAAAATAAAAAAAATTGTTGTAAAAATTAGTTTAGATGTAAAAACTTGGAGAATTATGAAAGGTATAGAGTTAGTCTATAGAGATTTTATGAAAAGAATATGTGATATAAAAAATTCAGCTTTTAATGATTTATACAATAGATTGGATACCAAAAATGGTGAAAGATGTATGTATAAGTTAGCCATGTAAAGAGATAGGAGAAGTAAATATTTAGTTTAAGTGAAGTGCATCAAAGATGAAAATCTTAAAGTGATTTTTTTAGAAGAGGATATTGAACATAGATGGATGATATATTTTGATAAAATTTTCAGTCAATGTTGTGAGAATACGATTAATTTTAGCAACCTTAGTACCCTAAATGGAAATAAAGAATTTTATTTTTATCATCGTATTAGTGAAATTGAAGTTGGAGAGATTTAAAAAAAAATGAAGTGTGGAAAAATAATAGGACATGATGATATTCTAATAGTATGAAAATGCTTAGGTAATCATAAAATTTCTTAGATTATTAATCTTTTTAATATATTTTTAAAGATTAAAAAGATGCCTAATGAGTGGAGAAAGAGTTGGTTCCTATTTTTAAGAATAAAGTTGATGCACCATGTGTGCAAATTACAGATGAATTAAGTTTATGTGCTATACATCAAAATTATGGGAGGGAACAATTTAGCATAGATTATGGCGTGATACAAACATTTCTCAAAAACCCTTGGATCTATATTGGGTAGGTCTACTATGGATGTTGTACATTTATTGAGAGGTTTGATGGAGAAGTATAGAGAGATTTAGGAAGATCTACATATGATATTTGTTGATTTAGAGAAAGCATATGATAAAGTTCAAAGATAAATGCTTTGGAGAGTTCCAAAAAAGAAGGGAGTTAATAGTGCCTACACTTAAGTCATTAAGGATATGTATGTTGGAGTTGTCACTTTTTTTCAAACACAAAGAAGATTAACTAGTGTTTTTTTTTCGTTGGATTACATCAAGGATCGGTTTTAAGCCCATACATTTTGGTTTAATTATGGATGTTCTTCCTAGACATTTAAAAGAGGATGAACCTCAGCGTATGTTTTTTTGTCGATGATATTCTTCTTGTTGATAAGATTAGAGAGGAGTTCAAGAAAAACATAAATCATGGAGGTCCTTAGAGTTTAAAAGCTTTCATTTGAGTAGATCTAAAATCGAATGAGTAGATCTAAAATTGAATACATGGAGTGCAATTTTAGTTGTAGAAGCTCTAGTGACTGAGTGGTGATGGGTGATCAAGTCATTAAAAGGTGTGAATGTTTCAGATATTTCAGATCTATTGTTCAAAATGATGATGATATTAATTGGGATGCTATTAGTAGAATTCAAGTTGGATGTTTGAAGTGGAGGAATTAATCACTTGTTGTGTGATAGGAAAGTACCACTTAGACTCAAGGGAAAATTTTATAAAATTGTGGTAATACTTGCAATGATTTATGATGCAGAATGTTGGCTAATAAAAAAGAAGCATAAAATTAAGTTAAGTGTTGTAGAGATGAGGATGCCTAGGTAGGTGAGTGGCTTCACTCTTAGAGGCAAAATGTGAAATGAATAAATACATGAAAAAGTTGGAGTAGCTCCGATGGTAGATAAGATTAGAGAGACTTGCCTTAGATGATTTGGTTATATAAAATGAAGGCCATTTGATGACTCACTTAAGAGAGTAGGTGTATTAGATTCGATCTATTTTAAGAAAGGTAGAGGTAGATCTAAAAAGATTTGGTTAGGTAGTATAAAAAATGATTTTATTTTATTAGAATTATATGAGAATTTGTCACTTAATAAGACACAATAGAGAAGAAGGTCTCATGTAGCCAACCCCACATTGTGAGATAAAAGCTTGTTGTTGTTGTTGTTGTTGAAGTTTGCCTAAGAGCATTCAAGTGGTATGTTGAGAGTTAGGCAATCCCGACTTTGCATCACAATCTTGGAGTGATAGCGTTAGGATTTAACAAATGTATCAACCAAGATAGGTTGAGCCTTTGGGATATGTGACATACTTGATATCAAAGATTATTGTCATCATCATACATGTAAATTGTGCAAAATGACAGGCCATGGTGTACGGTGTGGTGTGATGCATTAAAATGGAGTGCGCTATTTTTGCCATGCATGAGAAATGACACATGATTCATTGTCCCCATAGCATGCGCTAAGTTGATTTTTAAGATTTAATGTGAAAGAATTCTACACACACACACACACACACACACACACAAGATATATATATATATATATATATATATATATATATATATATATATATATATATATATATATATATATATATATGTATGTATGTATATATGTATTTGTATATATATATATATATACCTGGCAGATTTTTCAAATTCTGCTACCATAGGGGGTACTTTAGTTTATCCTTTACACCTTTCATAGCTGGTATTTTTATTTTATCCCATTTTAGAATGCATCAACATTCATATTCGATCAACAAAAATGGGAAGATGAACCACGTCCCAAAGCCACTATTTACATACATAGATCTTAACAACTTACATCATATGGTCATTGATATCTCCCTTTTAGATGATTTGATTATTTTTATGTTCTTTTGTGAATTGTTGTCCTCTTGATGCATTTATCCATAACCAAGACACCTTTAGTCCTTTCATACTAAGTAATAAAAATGCTCGAAATCAAGATCAATTCCATGTAAAGTTTAAAAATTTGGACTCAAATGAAGAAAATGAAACTATGAGTTCAATATTCCCGTGACATTCACATGATATTTGCATGTGGAGCATAACAAAGAATTCTGTTAAGATCTATTGCTATCACCATGGGAGAAGGGCATATTGAGCATCACCATGTGGTTCTTCTGGTCCATTATTGCAATCTCATTCCCTTCATAATTTTCAACCTCCACACTTCCACCCTCTATTGCTTTGTCACTGCAATCATTTCCACTCTCATGCTCACCATCTCGTTGTAAGGATATGTAATCACAATCATGATAGAGATGGTATGTGAGGCAAATTCATGACCCTTAAAAATAATAATTATCTGATTATGTTCATTGGAACCATCATGTTCAATAGTTAATCCCTCCAAAAAAGAAATTTTGAAAAGGATACATAAAATACTAATTGAAATGAATTACCTAACTATTAAGGGACACAATTTTTTCTGGTTAAAAACATGACGGACATTCATTTACTTTACAATTAAGTTTCAATTGGTATGTTAGTTTAAAATCATTTCATTTTGTGAAGGGAATGAACCAACAGTTATTATGTGTCTTGGTTTAGTCTGCTACGGATCACAGAGGAAGTGCGGTTTTGAAAAATTTTGCTGCCTAGTACTAACCTAATCAAGTTTTTGTGTAACAAAGATTGTTTGAAAGCATTAAATGATGCAAGGGCATATTTCAAATTTCATTATGAGTGAAATTGATTATTTGAATGAAGAATCATCTCAATTTTTGATTTTAAATTCGATGTGTGCCTTATAAGTTTTGTCCAACAAGTTTCTTTTGGGATTGGTCATTGTTTTAGAAGTACCACATAACATCTTTAAATATCATATGATTGTCATATAACCCATTGGCTCATTATCACCATTGATAAAGGTTAGAATTGCTTCAACATAACCATTATCAATGATGCGGTGATAAAGGTTGGATTGGCCCAACATTTTGGCCTCTATTGAGGCTTATCTCAAAAGAATTTTTATCACTCCTTACATAGATTATCATAACCTACTAGCTTATCCCACATGAAATGACCTTTCATAGACATTCTCTTTAACATTAATTTCATAAGCATAAACATTTAACTTATACTAAGCATTATTATGAGCACAGTTTGTATCAACACATGTCATTAACATATTAAGTAATATTTGATTACTTGAATATGCATGATGGGTCATAAACTTATACAATTAAAACATGACATGTAATTATTTTAAATAGGTGAACATGTGCAAGGAGTTAGGCTTTTAGATAACATCAGATTCTATAAATATGCTCAATATGAAGAAATATCTATAGACATACCTATTAAAGTCCAATGTAATGTTTAGGGATTCATTGACATCAGGCTTACATATAATTTGCTATCTCTATTAAAGATTTGATCTTCTCATTGTTCTTCATTATAATTAATTTTTTAACTTTTATCACCTCAATATCTAATTCATTTATATACCAATCTAATAAAAATAGCAAATTTCTAAATCTATACTAATGCCTAAATCTACTACTTAAATTTAACTCAAAATAACCTTAAATAATATTTCTACTTCTAAATAATTACTCCTCATATAAGCCCTTGAATATGCTAACCTCAAACCAAATTCAATTTGTAGATGAAATGAAATCACAAAAGATTGAATTTTCTTCATTTAGTTTTCCTCTGCTTCTCCCTCATTCGCTTGACTGGAGAAGTTACATGGATGAGCATTTAGGATATTATCTATCAAATTTTAGGTAAAATTTTGATTTTTGATCTCCTCTGCATTTTTTGGATATTACACTGATTTATATCAAATCATAATCATTGCTAGTTGTGGCTCTTTTTTCTCTATAATTTATATCAAATCTTAATATTAGAGGAAAAGAATTGTACATTTATGAAGCATTGCATTAGATTATGAAAGAAAATCAAGTGGTTGGAAAAAAAAATTTTCAAGGGAATAGATTGTCACTTGTGTCAAGTTTCTAATGAATTGGTACATATAGGTGTTGATTCTCTATTTGAATCAATGTATTTGATAATTACATGGTAATATGCCTCTTAGATTCTTTGAAATTTGAAATCTTGGAAGGTGATTGTTAGTCTTCTCTAATGAGGTTCTTTATTCGCCAAACATCTCATAGTAGATATAGAAGAAAAAGTTTAAAAATAGTTTGGAACAACGAAAAAAAGTTATTGAAGTAGTTTTTTTAAAACATATTTTGAGACATTGATTAAATAAAAATTTCTTTGCATCCGTAATGAACATGGAAAGTGTTTTGTTAGCTTGTAATCAAATTCTTTGCATCAAATTTATGTTTGATTTTATTAATAGCTTGGCATCAAAATATTTTCTTGTCCGTCTTATAATGCTTTTATTCAATTTCACATTAGTTTGATTTTATTAATAGCTTCATTTACTAGGTTAGCATCAATTCCTTTTCTTTCTCGTTTTAGCACAAAGGGGTCTTGTATTTCATAGAGAGCTTCATATAGAATTTGCTTGATTATAAGTAAATTCTATTATTGGCACATAGTTTAAGTTAATCTTCTTAAATTTGATTCTATTTTGATTGGCTATTTATATTTGGATGAAATGTAACACTGAAAGTCTATTATGAACCTAGTGTTTTTTTGACTTTCTTACATAATTTGGATGTAAATCCGTCGTCTAAGACTATAAACTTTTGGTACTTCATGTAATCTAATGATTTCATCGCATAAATTTTACCAATTTCTGATTTTTGTTGGATCAAGAGAAATATGCAAATAGTCAATTTGCCAATGATTACCCAAATAGCATCATGATTTTAGCTTGACCTTTATAATCCAACTATGAAGTCCATAGCAATTTTATCTCATTTTTTATAGTATAGAAAAATATTGTAGTAATCCACTTGACTTTTGATATTCACTTTAACCCTTTTATAAGTAGGACACTTAACAACATTACACTTGGATTTAAAACTAACTATTAAAATATCTTTTAAGTTTTTGATACATCTTATCATTTTCTAAAAAAAAAACATGAATAATGTATTTTATTTAGAATTTTTTTAGATTATCAACATTTAGAAGGCATATTTGACTTTCATATCTCAATAGCTCATCACCATCAATCTTGTTCTCTTTAATTTGATGGTTCTCATCATACATGAGATTTTCTAAGCTCCACATTATGTGATAGTGTATCATGTTCCCTATATTTTAGGGTGGATTATATTATCATTTGATTTAATAATATTAAATTTTCATTAGTAAGTTGACTACTATTAATTCTAGTCAATCTATTTCTTTATTCAATTCTTCTTCTTGAGTATCTAGCCACTTTGTATTGTCACAAGTTTTCTTGTTTAAAGTATTTGCAATTATATTTATTTATTTAGTGATATTGCATGTTAATATCATTATCACGCTCCACTATGTCTTCCCCTTCCTAAATCTAATGTGAGACAATACGTGGGTACCATTCAATTGATTGAATCCATCTCAGTAGCACCCATTATGGTATCCTCATTAAAATTTAATGGGTGATAAACCTAATCACCCAAATGTGTCCAAAATTATATATAATTCCTCATTATCATCCACACAAAAGTAAATGAAAACAATCTATACATTCCATTCATATATTTGCAGAACATCTAATAAATTTCAAAATTCATATACAAAAATATTAAATTTCATTTAATACATACTTTAGCATTGATCATATCTTATATTAACAACCTATTAAATATGATAATAAAATTTAGTTTGATTCTTACTTAGATTCAACTTTAAATTTTAATTTAATAAGTAATTGAAATTAATCCATATAGTCCATTCAATCAATTTAAGCCAATAAGTAAGTGAAAGGAATCTCCACATTCCATTCATATATCTCGCATAACAAACATCTAATAAATTTCAAGATTTATATATACATTTAATAGATACCTTACTGATAATATCTCATATTAATCGCAATCAAACATGATAATAAAGATTAACTTGATTCTTACTTTGATTCAACTTTATTTTATTTTTCTAAAAAAAATCAAGTAATCATATAGTGAACTATGAGCCTCATTAAGATAAAGTAACTATAGTACAAAATTTAAATAATCAAGAACAATAACATTTATGCTTATCATGATTGCACATAATCATAAAATGTAATATTTTTCTATAAATTATAACATTGAACATTAAAATCTAGTGTCATGAGATTTAACATTAATTAATATAAAGGAATAGTACTATAATGCCTATTATATATTTTCTTAGTTTATTATGCTAATCAAGATGTACCTTTAGTTAATTAATTTACCTACATTATTCATTTTTGTCATTCCAAGTGAAATTTTAAGTACCCAACATTGACTATTAGTTTTAGATTTTAAGATGAAAGGTTGTAAGAGAAAAAATAAACTAATTATTATCTTAGATTAGATGGAGAAACTTAAAAGAACACAAATAAAATATTTTAAGAGCAAGCTACAAGAAATTAGAATTTGGGATGTTAATAAGGAATTTAACGTTATGTGGGAAAAAAATATCAAGTGAAATTAATTGCTAAAGATTTGGAGAATCAAAAGGAAAAGCTTTTAATAAGAATATGGAGTCGAGTGTAAAAGAAAAGATAAGAAATAAGAAGCATTGTTATAAAACTTGGTTTAGATGTAAAATCGAGAATTGGGAAAGATATAAAGTGGCTGTAGAGATTCTAAGAAAATAATATATGAAAAAAATTTAGTTTTTAGTGATTCAAAGAAGGTGAAAGAGATGCATAAATTAAACCAAAGAGATAGGATAAAGACATAGTTCAAGTGAGGGTATTAAGGATGAAAATAATAAAGTGCTTTTCTTAGAAAAGATATTGAAAATAGGTGGATGAGATATTTTGATAATTTTCAATGAAGTATCGAAAGTATGATTGATTTTAGAACAAAATAAAAAAAGAATTTCATTTTATCATCGATTAGTAAATGAAGTTAGTGAAGCTTTAAGAAAATGAAATGTGGAAAATAAGTAGAAGATAATATTTCAAGATGTGAACATGTTTAGAGATTAAAGAATTTCTTTTTACAAATCTTTTAATGTTAATTTAAAGACTAAAAAGATGCATGAGTGGAGAAAAAGTTTGTTGGTTCTATATTTGAATAAAGGTGATGCACAAGAGTGTACATAGAGGAATTAAGTTAATGTACCATACATTAAAATTATGGGAGAGATAATGAGCATATTATTTATGTGATCGTAAGTTTCTCAATGATTTCATGTAGATCTACTATGAATGCTATACATTTGTTAAGAGGTTTGATGGAGAAGCAGAGAAAGTAAGAAGGATCTACATATGATATTTATTGATTTAGAGAAAGCTTATGATAAAGTCTCAAGAGATGTTCTTTGGAGAGTTCTAGAGAAAGGAGTTAATATTGGTTATATTCAAAGGATATGTATACTAGAGCTACTTGTGTCCAAACACAAGGAAGATTGACAAATATTTTCTATTTCTTGGATTACATCAAGGATCAACATTAAGCCCATCTTTTAACTTTAGTTAATGTTCTTACGAGGCATTTACAAGAAGATGTACCTTGTATGCTTTTTGCATTATTATATTCTTTGATATACAAGACCAGAGGAAATTTGATTATATAGATCTAATTTTTATTTTAAAGATATATTTTGTTAGATTTTAGAGATTAGCTCTATTGTTCAAAAAATGATGAAATAGATGGATATGTTATTAGTAGAATTCAAGTTGGATGGAAGTGGAGGAATGCATCATTTTATGATAAAAGTCTACTTAAACTTAAGAAAATTTTATAAGATGGTGGTAAGAGCAATGACTTATTAATGTTGGCCAATAAAAGAGAAGCATAAGACTAAGTTAAGTGTTACAGAGATGAGGATTCAAGTGTGGATGAGTGGCTTTACTCTTAGAGATAGAATGCAAAATGAGTATGTTCAGGAAAAAGTTGGAGTAGCTCGGTAGATAAGATTAGGAGAGTTTAGATGGTTTGGCCACATAAAGCGTAATCCGATGACCCAATTAGGAGAGAGTAGATGCATTAGATTATTATAAGAAAGGTAGAGGTAGATCTAAAAGACTTGGTTAAGATGTATAAAAATAATCTTAGGTATTTGAATTAAATGAGAATTTGACACATAATAGGACACAATGGAGAGAAGGATTCATGTAGACTTTTAGTGGGATTAAGGCTTGTTGTTGTTGTTGTTGAATTCATTCATTTTCTTACTTTTTTCATCATAATATATTTTCACTTTTTCTTATATACCATATATAATTGTGTAGGTTTGTTGGTTATCATAAGATAGAGAGCTATAGATTCATTCCATTTAATGTAATATTATAAAGTTCAATAGAACCCAATTGAAATTAGACATTATCACTATTGAACCATATTGAGCACTCTTTTGTCTTCATAAGGGTCCCTTTTGTCTCCCACTTATACTGGTATCATAAACATATCATTGCCAACTCATCATCTTGTAATATGACATTTTTAAAGCTCAATATATTTTCATCATTGATCATTTAAATAAATATTTATTTTATTTTTAAAAATATGCTAAGCAACTATATATATCATATGCATTATTTTTAAAATATCATCAATTGATAAAATATTTATAGAATTATGATGCATTTAATTATAAACTCATATTATCAAAATTTCTATGTTATAATTCAACAAGAATAGTAAGTTGTAACTATGCATATTGCAATATGAAGAATTTTAATGCAATTCACCAATAAATATAATTAACCTTTTAATGCACCTGCAAAAAGTCTAAAAAAAATATTTGTTTATGGAATTAGAAGTTGTATATTTTACTTAATTGACAGTTGATCTTCTCGAATCGATCAATCCATAAATTCCTTCTTTTTGTAAATAATCTTAATAAACAAATTTCTCATTTGAAATTATATTTTAATTTCTAACTCAATCATCTCAATTTAATCTAAAATTTTAACTAACAATAATTCCTTCTTACATAAGCCTCAATACTCGTCTACTGCAAATTGGCGTTAATTTAAGAAAATGGCTGAAAAATAAGAATTCTACCTTCATTTACAAAAAAAATGCAAAAAATAAAGTTCTTACCTTAATTCATAATTTTACACTTTTCCTTCCTTTCTTCTCCTCTTCATCTTCATCTTTTTCCTTCTCTTCCTTTTCTTCTTCTTCTCCCCTTTTCTTTTATGTTACCTAACTGCTCTTGCCTTGCCTTTTCTTCTATTTTATACCATAACAGGATAAGGCTTGAGGAATGTTAACGGATAAGATGTAATTAGAACATTTTATTAATTATTTAATTATTTACTTAATTTATAATTAATATTATACTTCAATTTTATATATAATTCTATGTATTAAAATGATTGAAATAAATTATAGAATTTTATAACAAATATGTTTGTTCATTTTCAAAGTAGGCGAAAAATGAGGTATAATTTTTAAGAAGAATTTTTCATATCATAATTTCCAAATTTGTAGTTATAATTTTTCCTTATTAGAATTTCATCTTTGAAATTCATTCTTTCATAAGTTGTTAAACAATGAGAATTTTATTGGAAGTTTTTTTTTCATGTTGCATTTTTTTATTTGGATTTTCACTTCACTTTTGTATAAGAAATTTGTCAATTTTTAATTTATTAACACCAAAATCTACTATCCTTTTTGGTTCTTTTGTATATGTTAGATCTTTTGTACTTCAATTTTATTATGTGGTACTTTCTTATCTGATCCGTAACCTATTTTCGAGCATTGATATATGAAAATATTGTGCACATCAAACAGATCGCTAATAACGTTAATCAAGCAACTTTTTCAATTCTCTATAATTTCAAATGGCTTAATATATATGGACTCAACTTTGCTTTTGTCCAAATATAGATATGGGTTTCATATGTATAATTTTAAGTATACAAATTTACTCACTTCAAATTCTATCATTTATACTTATGATCATAATTTTTTTACTAATGATTTTAGACAGCCTTCAATGTGTCTTTGATAATCCTGATTTTCTCAATGGTTTGGTCAACTAGTTGTGGATCCATCAACTATCTCTCCTTATTTTTAAGCCAACTCATTAGAGTTCACCATTTTCTACAATATAATGTTTTATTGGGTGCCTTTTAATGTTGGATTGATAGCTATTATTATAAGCAAATTTTATCAATGGAATGTAATCTTCCCACATACCTTCAAAGTCCAAAATATGTAGTTTTAGCAACACTTGAATAGCCTTTTTTTGATCGGCATTTGTTTGTGTATGAAATACTACACGAAATGCAATTTGATACCCAAACTTTCATGTATATTTTTTCATAATCTAGATGTAAACCTGCCATTTATGTTTTATACAATGATTTTAGGAATTCGATGCAATCTGATAATTTCTTTCACTAACAATCTTGTTAATTTTTCTATAAAATCAGTCTGATGAATGGGTGGAAAGTGTGCCGACTTTGTGAATCTATCAATTACAATCCAATTATAATCATGCCCTTGCTTGAAAACCTATGACAATCTATTGCTATGTATTTTCACTTGCCCTCTAGTATTGACAATGACTATAGCATATCACTATATATTTGGCTACATTTTTTTTTCCATTCTAGGCCACCAAAATAATACTTTTAAATCTTTGTATATTTTTATACTTTCTGGATGAATTGAATACCATGAGTTATGAGCTTCATATAAATTTTTTTGAATCAAACTTGATGTTTTTTGTACCCATAAGTGTGAGTTACTTCTAATTACACCTTGTGTTCTTATGTTGAGATCTTTTTTTTTGTCACATTGATCGATCAACTTTTAATATCTATTACTAATCTTTTGTGCATTTTTGATTCTTTTCCAAGATTGGGATGAATATTCATTTTATAGAAACTACATGTGTCTTGATCATTTTACATTCTATCTTCTAGCTATATGGTTTCCATATCTTTGATCTTTCTTGCATGCCCTACAAATTTTCTACTTAATGCATCACACATTAGTTTTATTTTGGATAATTGTATGTCAAGATCGTAGTCTTTTATTAATTCTAATCATCTTCTCTGCTTCAAATTCAACTTCATCTTTTTGTGAAAAATATATTTTAAACCTTTATGATCATTGAATATTTCACATCTTCCTCTATAAAAAAATATCTCTAGATTTTCAAAATAAAATTTTGCAACTAATTTTGAATCATGTGTTAGACAATTCTGTTCATGTGGTTTTAATTACTTGAAAGCATATGCAATAACCTTTTATTTTGCATCAAAGCACAACTCAGCTCTTTTAAGGAAGCATTGCTTAAAATCCCTCAATTCTTGATAGGACTGTCAACACTGGTGCAGATGTTAAACATATCTTAAGTTCTTGAAAATTTTGTTTACATTTTTCTATCCATTCAAATTTAATATTTTTTTTGTTAATTTAGATAAAGTTAGTGCAATTTGTAAAAACTTTTACAAATCTTTTATAATAAATTTTAATCAGAAAACTGATCTCTATCACATTAGTTGGTCTTAGCCATTCAACTACTTTTTTTTTTTTATGATCAACTAATATACCTTAACCAATAATGATATGTACCAAGAAAGCAACATTTCTCAGTGAAACTCATATTTAGAGAACTTAGTTAATAATTTGTGCTCCATCAATAATCCCAAGACAGTTCTTAAATGTCTAGCATGATCATCATCATTCTTAGAATAAATTAGTATATCATTAATAAATACTATTACAAATTGATCAAGATAAAGTCTGAAAATTCTATTTATCGTATCAATAAATATTGCTAGAGCATTTGTCAACTCAAAAGCATAATAAAAAATTCATAATATTCACACATAAGGCCAAATGCTATCTTCAATATAACTTTTTTTC